>PVJC01016583.1:0-33538 GCA_004026665.1 Murina feae | reverse complement strand
ATGTGGGTACCCTCCTCAGTTTGGTGTTTTCAGCTGGGGCACCCAGCATGGGGATTAGATCCCAGACTTCTCAGTGGCACCTCTCCTCCCCCCACAGCTGAGCTATCTCTCTAGACTTCAGTTGCCGTCTACGGGCACCTGGCCAGCCCTTCCACACTTCTGCGCCTCCTACCAGTCTCTCTGCCGTCTCTACTTTCGGTCCTCGAGTATCAGGGTTCTCTCCTGTGATTTTTCCATTGATTATTCAGGAAGGTTTTCTGTATTTTAGATGTAATTCTAGTTCATTCCTGGGAGCATGTCCATGTAGCGTTCACTTACTCTGCTGCTACTTTTAATTCTGGAGATAAGGATTCTATATTTGATGACATTGCGAGGCATGGGGAGATTTTTCTGTTACACAGGTCTCTGCACGACAAATGCCCGTCATCCGCAGTAACACCCTCCATATGCACCGTTCTCCAGGGAGCAGGCAAACTTGGTGCTTTGTACAACAGTCCTACTTTACCTTCAAATTATTATCTGTTTCTTTCCATCCTCATCACATTGGTTTTTCCATTAGTAAGATGGCAAATTTTTTGTTCGTTTTGTTAATCCTCACCTGAGGATATTTTTTCCATTGATTTTTTTTAAAGAGAGTGGAATGGAGGGGGAAAGACAGAGACATCAATGTGAGAGAGAGAGACATCGATTGGTTGCCTCCCGAACACCCCAACCAGGGCAGGGAATCCATGACCCTTCAGTCTACAGGCCCATGCTCTATCCACTGAACTAAACCAGCTAGGGCAGTAAGATGGCGATTTCATCACAGCATTTGAAAATACTAATAAAATCATAAAACGCCAGTGCTGGACCAGTGATGGCTTGTGCTAACCAGTTTTAACTAGGAGGCAAACAACAATAAAAGGATAACATAAAAGATTGCATGGGGGAATAAAAGAAAGATTACTGAAAACAGTAAGATAATGCTTTTCCTGGACAGGACGCATGTTGACCTGGCAAAGTGCAGCTGGTTAGTCCAGGTCCCCACGTGTGTCTTAGGGACCGACGTGCCTTCACCCAAAGACTCATCGTCCCTCACACGCACCCCTGCCCAGCCTCCTCCTGGAGCGCCCTGCTCCCCGGAAGAACCGGCTGGCACTGGCAGGGGTCCTCAAACTACGGCCCGCGGGCCCAGGACATTTATCGGGCCTGCCGGGTGTTTTTGCCACCTTGTTTTCTTAGTTCAAAATAAGATATATGCAGTGTGCATAGGAATTTGTTCATGGTTTGTTTTTTTTTTAACTATAGTCCGGCCCTCCAACGGTCTGAGGGACAGTGAACTGGCCGCCTGTTTAAAAAGTTTGAGGACCCCTGCCTAGCGTCTCATGTGTCTCCGGCTGTTTCAGAGCAGTCGTTGTAACAAACTAACTGGAGAGAGCGAGGCAAAGCGGTTTCCCCCTGTCATCAAGCAGCTGCCTCTGCAGAGTCCGGCTCCTGCAGCTTGAGCGTCTCCTGGGGCAGCAGGCCTCCTCCGCGGGGCGGGCGGGCGGGCGGGCGGGGCAGGACCCCGCTCGGGTCCGAGTGTTGCCCTCGCGCCCCTCGGTTCATCCATGTTCTTTCTGCTCCCGTTCCCAGAGGGCTTTCAAGCTGATTTCTGCTGCTCCTTCAAGCCCGACGACGCTGCCTGCGAGCCGCAGTGCGGCCGGACCCCCAGCTCGCTCCCTCCGACCGCCAAGGCCGCGGGCAGGGACCGAGCCGACGCCGGCGGGGCGGCGCCCGCGAGCCCGGCGCCGCTGCACCCAGTGCCTAACCACGTCGTGGTCTCCGCGGAGGGGAGCATCGCCAGGAAGACCGGGTGCCCGGGCCGGGCGCTGCCGCGGGACCGCGCGGGGCAGCCGCGGGCGGCGGAAGGCAAGGCCGGCCGCAGGGACCCCGCCCAGGGCAGCGAGGGCGCCCCCGGCCCCGAGGGGCCCCGGAGAACCGCGGCCAGACCCGACCACGGCCCCGAGGGCATCCTCGGCGACTCCCGCTCGGAGATGCCGGGCAGCAACTCCTTCCAGGACAAAGCTCGGAGGCATCCGCCCCGGGACGCCGAAGTGCTGCCCACGGACGTCATGAAGGGGTCGGGCGAGCCGCAGCCGGACCCGCAGCGCCCCAGGAGCCTGGAGACCCCGTTCCAGAGCCTCCTGGAGCTCAAGAAGGCGGCGCGGCCGGCGCCCAGCGACCCCGCCAGGGGCGCCGCGGAGCTGCGCTTCCCCGCCTTCGCCGCCGCCGCCGCCTCGCAGGACAGCTGCCTGCAGAAGCTCGTCCCGGACCACAGCGACGGCGCCGTGGAAACGGACTCCCTTTTGGAAGCCGCTGTAAATAGTATCCTCGAGTGTTAATCGCAGCTCCCGCCCTTCCGCCCGCCAGTGCCGGCCTCTCCTGCAGACGCAGCGGACGGGCTCCTGGCTCCAGCCTGCTCGGCGCTCATCACCGTCCCTCCTGCTCTCACCCTGTTCTTCCTCAAGAGCAATACTCGTGGGTCCAGGGAGATCCGCCAGGGAACCAGTCCTTGTTAGGAAGCAGTCTGATAGGCCTACACGTTGCAAGGGTTCTGAAAGCGCTTTTAGTCAGTTTTTTTGTTTACTTGTTTTATTTTCTTAAAAATACTGTGTAACTCAATGAGATCATAGGACACTTGGCCCTGGGTAAAAAAAAAAAATACCCTGACAATCATTAAGTCTTTGAAAAGAACAGACTTTATTAAAGAAAATCAAACAGGACTGATAGAAGCTACTTTCTAAAGCATACCCCACTGTATCTCCAAATTTTGGCTTTTTGGTTTTGTCGCTGTTGCTGGAGGGGAGACCACATGGCTCTCCCCCTCGCAGCCTCAGCAGTAGCTGCTGGCCGCTGCGGGGGACCCCTCGGCCCTGGGGTGGCCCAGGGGTGGCAGCCGGTGGCGAGGGAGCGGGCGTGTGCAGGGCGCCCCTGTTCATGTTCAGTGCTTTCCCGATGCTCCTGAGCTCAGCCCCGTGCCTCGCCAGCTCGTCCGCGGGGTTTCACCCAGGCCAGCTCCGTCCCTAGTGCCACCGCGTGACTGGGAGCCTTCGCCAGGCGAAGCAAAGGGAGCGGAAGGCCCGGAAGCGGCGCAGTGCGCGCGGGGTGGGGGCCGGGTGCAGCCTGAGGAATAAAACCTGTATATATGTAAAAGCATCTACATGTTAACTGTGGAGGAAAACAAGCGTTTTGCATTTTATGATCGGATATAGTCAGCATACGATGTACCTTTTTGTTTGTTGCTGGGTTCTGTTTCCTTTAACCTCTCTTTGCACCCTCTCCCACAACAAACA
Source organism: Murina feae (assembly GCA_004026665.1). Classification (NCBI taxonomy): domain Eukaryota; kingdom Metazoa; phylum Chordata; class Mammalia; order Chiroptera; family Vespertilionidae; genus Murina; species Murina feae. The sequence goes on along the minus strand of PVJC01016583.1, from coordinate 30,224 downwards.
GCCAAGCGTCAAAAAGCACTTTCATTTGAAAACTGTGTTGTAATTTTTCTGTTTAAACCTTAAGGGGACTTTGGCCTTGTTTATGCTGCTTGTTGTCTGAGAACAGTAGTCACCCCTGGCAGCAATCATTACCAAAACACAGACAAACCAAAGGTAGCCAGCCAGCCCACCACGGAGCGAAGAGATCTGGGACACGGGAGTCCCACGCAAGAGCCCAAGGACATGCCCTGTCATGGCTTGTGTTTGGCCTATGTTCATGTCAGTGGACATGACATTGCTTTATTTATTTATATTTCTTTTCAGGGAGCTTTCCCCATCTCCTTTCTTTTGTGCCTGCCCAGGTCATCCCATTTCTGTTGTAACATCAGTTACGTCCTGTCCTTGGGAAAGCTACATCATGGTATTTGCTACGTACTGTCACACAGGCGTGAATGTGCCCGAGTGCTCAGGTCCCGAGGTCGTTGTGCTTACAGTGTGTACACACGCTCCCTCTTCTGTGTACGCACTCACTCAGTTATTCTGTTTGTCTCTATGGCTTCAGAGGTGTACCCACTGGTGTCCATTCCAACACGTTGCCAGGGCCTGCTTCTGGCTGTCCGCAGAATGCGGGTGACTCCCATTGTCATCATGTTGGACATTTCCAGATTGGCCTGTGATGGAAAGGAAGGCTTCTGATTGCTAGAAAACACAGCAACAGAAGACTGATAACTCCCTGCCCCTTTGTCCCAGCAAACAGAGAAACCCTGCGAAACAGCCAGTCTTCACAAAAGCAGAGCACCTCCTCCCCACGCCCACCCCCGCCAATAGAAACCGGAAAATGTGGGCCATCTGAGGGTTACCATGTTTTCCTTACTTGTGCCAATATCGACGCTGCCTATCCCCCCTTTTTCCTTTATTGTAACATAGATAAGTTGCTGTTGCCAGCTGGAACTTTCTGTTTGGGCAGCCCTGGGGTGGCACCCGGCCCTGAACCCCAAGGTTTCACAGGCTCTTCTTCCTTTATGGCTCATGCTCCCCTAATTCCTAGCAAGACTTAAAGATAGTTCCTCCTGATCAAATTCTCCTCATAGTGGAACTTTATACCTGGAAGCCTTTGTGAAGGCTGCTAATGAGTTACATTAATTACTGCGAATCAGTGGAATTCTTAAAGAGACAAGCTAAGCTCTGTGTACATTTGTGACACCCCTTCCCCATCCTGCCCTGGTACCCCAACCCTAGCTTTTCTATATACCATCTTCACGGGTGTTTAAGCCCCAACACTTGTCTAGCAAATGGAGAGCCTAATTTACCAAAATGAAACTTGTAAATTTCTGTGTGCTTGTATGTAAGTTTACTTTTTATGGAGGAAAGATTCTAGATAATGACAGATGCAGATTACGAGACGTGTTTCACTCCTGTGATTAGGTTATGGGCACATAGGCCATAACCCGCATGCCGAGCCCCCTGGTGCAGGGTACGAGGAGCTCAGCCTCAGAAGGCCAACCTTCCGTTGTTCAGGTTCATAGTCAAAGTTAAGTTTTAGAACTACTTGTACTCAGTAACAAAAATCATTTCTTTCTTTTTTTCTGTTGTTGTGGAAAAGTGTGGATTTGTTATTAAGCATTTGATTTTGTGTCCTTAAATACCGCCTAAAGATAAAGCAAATTTTAAACTGGCAATTACGAAAAAGAAGAACTATTTTAGCTCTGAAGAATTTAGTAGGCTTTGTTAGATTAGGGAGGCCTTACAGACTGACTTGACTTAAAGAGGACGCGTCACTCACTGTCGGTGTGGTGTGGGCTTTATTTGCTTAAATACCTTCATTTGTATAGTATGTCTCACTTGAAATTGCTTTGTATACATTTTGTAAAAATATTTATAAAATGTTTTGTAAAAAAGTATAACAAATTGCAGTTTATTTTGTTATGTTGGATAAATACTGTTAAAAGAAACCAGTCAGTAACTATATTGTTAATCCATGGTTAGGAAATGTTTAGTTGGAGATTACAAAATGAAACAACCATTGCAATACAGCCAAAGATTTGGGAAAATGTGCAACTGTGATTGTCTTGATTTGCAAGTAGGAATGGCTGCTTTTCCCAGAAGAAGGGTAAGTGTTCAGTGGGAGTTCTATTGAAGTAAACTTACCATTGCCGAAAAGTAGCCTAGGCAGTGAGAAGGTAGGATTTTAATTGATTGGCCTTTCCAAACAGCTAAAAATTAAACCAAGTTGGTCATGGAGAAAGTTTAGTCATGTATATCTCTGGCCTCCATCCCTGTTCCTGTCACATGGATCCTTCCTTAACTAGCAAAGAAAAAGTTAGATAAGTGAGCCTCATTCTGTAGGAAGTTTCCTTCCATATATTCTTATATTTATTTTGTTTCTTCAAGGACAAGAAAGTAAGGGGATAAAGAACAAAAGAAGAGCCCTGACCAGTGAGCCTCGGCTGGGCGTCATCCCATGCACCGAGAGGTTGCTGGTTTGATTCCTGGTCAGGTTTGATTCTTGCCCAGCTTGTGGGCTCAGTTCCCAGTAGGGGACATGCAGGGAGGCAGCCAATCGATGTTACATCCTCACATTGATGTTTCTCTTTTCTCCCTTTCTCTCTCTCTCTAAAAGTCAAAAAACTATTCTTTTTTAAATTTTTTTATTTAATATATTTTTACTGATCTCAGGAAGGGAGGAGGAGAGATAGAAACATCAATGACAAGAGAGAATCATTGATCAGCTGCCACCTGCATGCTCCCCACTGGGGACCGAGCCTGAAACCCAGGTATGTGCCCTGCTCATAAAGAAAACTATCATCATATATAATAAAAGGGTAATATGCAAATTGACCCTAACAGCAGAACGACAGGTCAATATGACACACACTGACCACCAGGGGGCAGACACTCAATGCAGGAGCTGCCCCTGGTGGTCAGTGCACTCCCACAGGGGAGCTCTGCTCAGCCACAAGCCAGGCTGATGGCTGCCAGTACAGTGGTGGTGGTGGGAGCCTCTCCTGCCTCCTCAGCAGTGCTAAGGATTTCGGACTGCAGCTTAGGCTTGCTCCCCACTGCCAAGTGGACATTTTCTGAGGGCTCCCGAGCTGCCAGAGGGATGTCTGACTGCCAGCTTAGGCCCAATCGCCCGGGGAGCAGGCCTAAGCCAGCAGGTGGATATCCCCTGAGGGTTCCCAGACTGCGAGAGGGCACAGGCTGGGCTGAGGAAACCCCCCTTCCCCCAGGTGCACAAAAATTTGTGCACCGGGCCTCTAGTTTCATATAAGACTTGTTCCAGCACTACCTGGGTAGCTCAGTTGGTTAGAGCATTGTCCCTATACACCAAGGTTGTGTTTTCAATCTCCAGTCAGGGCACATATAAGAATCATAGGTGGAACAACAAATCTCTCTCTCAAACCAATAAATAAAAATTAAGCCCTTGCCAGTGTGGCTCAGTTGGGTGGAGCATCATACCATATACTGAAAGGTTTCAGGTTCAATTCCCAATCAGGGCACATACCCAAGTTGTGGGTTCTATCTCTGGTTGTTCCAGATGCATGTGGGAGGCAACCAATGTTTCTCACATCAATGTCTCTCTCTCCATTTTTTTTTAAAGTATAAATAAATAAAAATTTAAATTTATTTCAGAATTAACATGTTTCTCTTTGGAGTCACACCTTTGAACAAAATGGTAAGAAATACCCATGTAACCTTATCTGTAAAATTAGCCCCATGAGGCCCTTCTGCATTCCTGTCCTCACGAGTGTGACTCTACCCACATTGTTAGGGAAACTACCAGAGGGTGAAATATATTTCAAGGGATGACAGTATAGGGCTCCTTAAATTTTCCTTTGGGGCCTAGAATTTATACTTACACCCTTATTTATGGTTTCACTGCTTCCCCTTCCCTTAAAGCACTGGCAGTTGTGAACACAACATTCAGCAACAACCAATATGTAAACAGGAAGTTGTCCTCATATAACTAACAGAAATTAGGATACTTACTGCTTGAATGTCACATCAGTGGATGGATTCCCTAATTATTTTTATTTTTGCAGTGTTGCCCTGATGTCGAGCTTCTCTCCTTACTAAGGACAAATGTGTGTCCATCCTGACGCTCCTGTCCCTCTTGGACCCTTTGCAAAGGGGATGCCCTTGGGTGATGAGTTAGAAGGAAGGACCACCTGGCTGCCTACTTAGGATCAGTGTGTCCCCAGGGGCAGGCCCAGAGGAAAGAACCAGGCATCTTCTCTGAGGAGGGGGAAGCCCTCAGCCCTGGCTGTGGGAGGTGGGAGGCCTTGTTTCAGGAGGGACCCTAGTACTCCCTGACGTGGAGGAAGCAGCCAGTGGATTACTGGGGACAGAGAGAAGGGAAAAGGCACAAAACCCCCACTATCTGGGGAATCACTGGAAGAGCATTGCTTAAGCAGGACCAGCTCTGCTGTCTTCGGGACTAACCGGAGACAGGTAGGGCTCCTGTGGACCCAGCTGAAGGTGAGCAACTTACAGGCACCGGGCTAGACTCGGGGGGTGCGTGTGGCTGAGAGTGATCTCTGTTTTGTAGGAGCTCCAAATCGAGAGAGAAAACAAGCAAATAACTAGGTACGTCTGGGAACCGACCGCATGGAGTTCCAAAGAAAAGAAACTGTAGCTGAAACTCTCCAGGACTGCCACTTGGTAGAGAGCAACGAACGGGATTTCCATGCCCTGGTTCTTAGTGAGTTTCCTGAGTGACGTTTGAAAACAAATACAGACTTTCTGCAGGGCTGAAGGTCAAGGCCGTTTGTAATTACAGCGCTGGCATGTGGAGAAATCTGTTCCAGCATGCACACAAATGCTGGAGGCGCGTTTGTCGTATCAAATAGATTCTGTTACGTGAACAGCCTGCGTCTGCATCGCTGCAGGGGAAAGGCCTTTATGAGAAGCCCTCCCGCACAGGTGCTGTAGCCCCGCCTTTGACAACAGCTGCAAAGGCAGGACGATCTCCTGGGAAATCTAATTCTGTGAAGGTCGAGGAAAGCTGTGCGAGGGGGTGGGCAGCAGGATCTGGAAGCAGGTGCCAGGGCTTCACCTCACACGGACTCGGCTGCCTCCCCAATAAACTAGGAAGACTCGTCCGGAAATGAAGCTGCCTCCATTTCTTGGTGTAAAATGTTGTGTTACTGAAGACGTGCGGAAGGTAGAAAAAGCCAACGTTCCCTTAGCCCTGGAGTAATTGAGAAGAGGTTTGTGCTTCCGGGTTTGGGTTTGGTCTTACCTACTGCACTGTCTCCTCCCCACCCTAGCTCTCCTGTGTGTCCTTAACCCTCCACACGCTGCTGCCCCTCACCTGCTGGCTCCTCCCACTTTTGCTCCCTTATATTTTTCAAGATCAAAAGCTGTTGTCCATGTTGTCTTTCCCGAGTCCAGGCTCATCTGGCTGCTCCCACACTACAGTGAGTTCTCGCTTAAGGTCATTACTAGGGTCTCGGAACTGTGGCGAAACGATGACCAGGAAACCAATTTTATTGCGAGCCAGTACGTTCCTGCGGCATCTCATCAGCGTTGTAACGACGATATTGCAGGACCTGCTGTAATCTCTTTCCCACATGCTTCCTGGTAAACCCACGTCCCTCTGCGGAAGCAACAAGGAAAGCTGGAAACGAAGGAAGTGGGCTGCTAGCAGGCAGGATCATAATCCAGGAAGGAGGTGTGGGGCAGACAGGAAACTGCAGGGTGGACCCCTTTCAGGCGTTGGGGGGGGGGGGGGCAGGGTTGCCTTTCAGAGAAGGCACTGCTTCATTATCTAAGTAAAAAGAGTAGGACTACAAATAACCCCAAAGTGCAGAGAATACTGACATAACTTATTGTGGGATTTCTCAGCAAAGGGACCTTGGGGTTGATTCAGGGAACCACAATATGTTGGTCCTGAAAGGAGGCTTAAAAAACATACAAAGAGTTTCTAAAACAGACAAATCACAAGAGGCTAATGACCCAGAGAGCTTTCACTGAACTAATAAATGTGTGATAAACAAAGGGCACACCACAAAATGTAAGCCTTGCTCCCGTGCCAGGCCCCACTCCCACGTCCCAAAAATAATACCCACCTACGCTTTTTTGTATATCCTTCCAAACTGTTGCCTACAAACACATCTATAGTCTATAGCCAAACAACAAAAACAACCAGGACCACGCTCTTACATCCTATTCTGTATCTTGCTTTTTCAAATACAAACTAATACAGACACTTTCCAAATGTCTTGGGATTTTATAGTCAGGATTCTGTGATGGCGACAGAAAGCGAGCTGGTTAACTGGCATAAGGAGTTTTCTAGGAAGGGTGAGGATTGAAGGGAAGTTTGGGGAAGAAAACCACCAGGCTCGAGCAGCACAGGAACAAGGAAATTCCAGGAGGTCTCACTCCGTAGGTGGAAATCCTTAAAAGGCTTGCCGCAAACCTCCATTTCTTCCATCGCCAGCTCACGATTCAAAACCAAAGAAGACAAGTTTACAATCCCACGCCCCTCCCACCGGGCAGGGGAGAGGCCTGGAACAGGCGAGCATGTGGTACTCCACTCCCACAGATGTACACGCTGAGGGAGACAGTTCACTGGAGAAATGGATAGTGTTGGGAAATGGGATTGGATGTCGGCAGCCAAAAAGTGAAAAACGCCGACCACTGAAGTTTCTGGGACTTGAGGACCTCGATCACTACATATAATTGCAGAGATTTCCATACATTTAAAAAAATTTATTTGAGAGAGAGAGGAAGGTAGAGAGAGAAAGAGAAACACTGATTTGTTGTTTATGAATTCATTGGCTGATTCTTGTATGTGCCTTGACGGGGTATCGAACCGGCAACGCTGATGTATCAGGACGACCTTCTAACCAACTGAGCTACCTGGCCAGGGCCTCCCGTAATCTGTTTAATCATTCCCTAATGATGGACGATTGGTCAAGAACAAAAGAGAGCAGAAGCCTCTGAGGACAAGCTACAGAGACTAAGATTCTTGAGGCTGGGAATGGCCATGCCAGGCTCTCATTCAGTGACCTCCCTTAGGAAAAAACCCACCATCATCTCACCCAGTGTAGGAGCCCATGCTCAGAGCTCAGTGAACATTCAGTTAGCGAGGGATTTTTGGTTGAAGCCTCCATCCCCTTTTCTCTGATCAGCCTGGTGGGAGGGTGGCTTTGGCACTGAGACTAAGGATTCTCTTAGCACCACCTGCTGGCACTGGATCGCCTTCCCTGATCCTGAAAGCCCTCCTCCCAGTATGTCCCTCTCTTCCACAGAACCTACTTCTCATCCCTCGGGGAAGTTACAAAACATTGACTGGTTTTGGTTCGTTGTTCAGTATCTAACGGATGGGCCACACTTTGGTGATCCTTCTGTGTTTGGCTCCTCACAGAGGAAGACACATGGGGAGGCGATGGGTGAGGAGCCTCCCACCACCGTCTGTGACCCTGCAGACGGCACTGTCCTCTGGCATCTGCTCGTCAGGGAGCGAGCTCTGTGCCTGGCACCTTCTTTCTGGTTGGACTGGTCACACACCTGATACCAATACGATGCCTTGAATGTGGTGACCAAGCCCCTGCAGGTGGCCACTGTTGTGACAGGTGCTGTAGATCAGAGCCAGGAGACAGGCTCCCTGCCTTCTGAGCACCCCGTCTCATTAGGGAAACAGGCCAAATGGCACAGGATGAAGTCTGTGGGGGCCCCTGGGAGCCACATGGCTCCAGCCTCAGGATACATACACTGTGCTAGACTCGGCAAAGCCTGGAGACTTTTTTTTCTTCTTTTGCCACAACTGGCCTGGGATGCTGCTGGCTTATAGTGGGTGCAAGTTTGGGACGCTGCTAACAGCCTTACAACGCACAAGACAAATAATTATCTGGGGCCCCGAATGCCACTAGTGCCGAGATGCAGCAGCCCGTGCTGACGTGGGAAAAAGAAAGAGAAACCTGTGCTGGACCTCTAGGATGAGGGTGAGCAAGGCAGGCAGGTCCCTGCCCTTTGGGTGTCACGGGGAGGAAATGTGTGCAGGAATTCGGAGACAGGGAGGAGCCTGCCGTAGAGGCTTGCTGGTTAAAACGTATTCCCCAGACCCCAAGCAGCGGTTCTCAACCTTCTGGCCCTTTAATACAGTTCCTCATGTTGTGATCCAACCATAAAATTACTTTTGTTGCTACTTCGTAACTGTAATGAATCGTAATGTAAACATCTGATATGCAGGATGGTCTTAGGCGACCCCTGGGAAAGGGTCTTTCGACTGCCAAAGGGGTCGCGACCCACAGGTTGAGAACCGCTGCTCGATACGTGTTAAAAACGCCGCCACCGGCCTGGCACCCCCGCACCTGCATTTTCACAAGTCCCTCGGGTGCCCTCGGGTGGCTTCTGTGCACGCAAGTGCTTGAGACGCGAGGCTCTGAAAATGCAGGACTTGCGCTCCGTCCCGCTGTTTTATGAGGACCAGGAGAGAAGGCGGCGTATTCCAGGGGCAAGAGGGGATGTTCTGGGAGGACGAGGGGGCGTTCCTGGTTTCCGGTCCGACAGCGTGACACCGGCGCGGACAGCGAGCGGTCAGTGTTTGCCAGGCGCTTCCCCCGGAGCAATTCACACACCCTCCTAAGGCTATTCGCTGGGGCCCATTATTATCCTCGTTTTGTGGGTAAAGGAGACTGAGACGCAGATCAAGGGTCCGCTGCTGGAGCTGGGCCGACGGAATCAGGGCTGCACTTTCCCATCCTACGTCGTCCTCAAGACTCCGCCGCCGGGAGAGCCGAGACCGCAGCCCAGCGGAAACCGGCGGAGCGGCGCCCGCCCCCGCCGGAAGTAGCCGTGCATTGTGGGAAGCGTCTCCTTGTTTACAGCTCGGCCACCAGCGTATGAGAATATAGCTTGAACGAAAAGGATTCTGAATGTTACAGGGCTCTAAAGCCCCCGGGAGCAGTGTAAAGAAAGCCTTGTGCAGCCTCTGGCAGGAATCGGGCGAGCATGACCTCCGCGGTGGCTGCTGCTAACGGGACGCTCGCTGTCCGGGACCTGAGGCTAGGAGACGTCTCTATGGTCAAGGACACATAGAGCGGCGCCTCGCTTCCCCACGTGCCAGGACTGCGCATGCGCTGGGGTTGCCCCTTTGGAAAGATGGCGGAGGAAGAGTGAGTATTAGGAGCTTTGAGTCTCTGGGGTGGGTCCTAGAGCATCCGGTGCCATCCACGGGTTGGCGGGACATAAGGATACTTGTGGAGAGAAGGAAGAGAATGGGAAAGGCTCCGGATTACAGAGGATGGGGACCGTAGGGCTCGGGCGGACCGGCGGGCCGAGGAGGCCGTCCAGTTCCGGTTACATGGAGGGGCGAGGACTGACTTCCCGGCCGCGGGGCTGGAGTTCGGTTCGCCGAGCCTGGTTTCGGGTTCCCGCTGCGAATGCGTCTGCACTCGCCCCGACCCCAGGGTTTTACAAGGATGTCCTCGCTGCGAGTGTCTTGTAAAAGGCTGCGTCAGTAAAAGCTACTTGGACATCAAGAGGAACAGTGGCTTAAAGGGTTCATGATTTTTTGTACGTTTGCATTGGTTTGAGAGAGAGAGAAACATCCGCCGGTTGCCCGGATTGGCACCTGCGCCTGGGCACGTGCCGGTTTGGTGCCGGGAGGACGCTCAGCCAGCTCACCGCACGGGCCGGGGCGGCGGGGTCATGACTCGCTAAGGCTTCCGAGCGGGGGATGGTCCCGGCCACTTTGAGGACCGGAGTTAGAAGCCACAGGTTCCGGGGGAGTCTCGGTTCGTGGGCATTGGAAGACAGGAATGTTTTCCGAAGCCTCGGAAGTGATTTGGAAGTCCGTTGAAGACGCGTTTCCCGGACACACTGTCGCTGACCTCAGTTTTCTGTGTCAGGCAAAGAAAAAAGATCCCTTTGGTTCCAGAAAACCTCCTGAAGAAGAGGAAGGCGTACCAGGCCCTCAAAGCCACCCAGGCAAAGCGGGCGCTTTTGGAAAAGAAGGAGGTAACTGGGGGGACCCAGGAGGATGGAGTTAGGGTTGGCGTTTGTTGGTTTTTATCCAGGGGTTGAATTGCATTTGGTGCCACACCTCCGTCGGTTCGATTGTGCCAGACGTATGGTTCGTGCCTTCATTTAGCAAGTCTTCGTCGAACACTTACTGTGGGCAAAATACTGGAGTCGTTTGTTCAGGGAAACGTGGGGTGGAAGCTTGTACCATCTGGGTTCATACCAAGTGATTTGAGAGACCACACGTGTCCCTGGGGGGGGGGAAATCTTAACATCTTTTTTTAAAATGTGCCCTTTGGTCAGTGTTTTGGGGTAAATATATATTTTGGAGGCAGGGAACAAAACGCGTGCTTGTTTTGTTCTTTATGATGCTTAAATGTTAGGTTCCCATAAGACGCCTGGGGGTAAACATTGGTTAACAGCGCATAAGTGAGCTTATCAAGCACTTTTCTCAGCGGTTCCCGGGTTTGCTCAACTCCATCTTTCCTTGGGTGTCTCATTTTTCCTTTCCATGAGAATGAAGGAGTTGGTTTGCTCCCTTTGCAGAGTGTAAGGGGAAATAAGCTCTATTGACAGTGAGTAATGCATTACTGTGGTGGGAGTAAAGGTGACTAGAGACCCAGCGTGGTGATGCTGGTCTGCCTCTCCGTAGCAGAGGAAAGGCAAAGATATCAAGTTTAAGCGGCTGGAATGGTTCCTACACGATGCGTGGCGGCAGCGACGGGACAAGGTGCGCCTCAGACGGCTGGAAGTGAAGCCTCATGGTTTGGAGGTGCCAGATGAACATTCCTTGGCCTTCGTTGTGCGCATCCAAAGGTAGGTCACTTGCTAACTTACTCGAGGCTGGGGGCAAACCAGTGATTCGGCTTCAGACCCCTTTCTAGGGAGATGAGGTAATAAGAGGCCTTAAGCCACAGGTAAGTTGTGCTGGGAATTCAGGGTTGAGCACAGCATATGTTTTGTCTTTGAGGTTAAGGAACTGATCTTAGGCAAATAGACTTGAAAATACACTGTGTGCTGTGAGGGTTAAGTTCTGGATTGGTGGGGGGACAGTGTGTATATAGGTTGAAGACGCTCTTCTAAAGCAGGAGCTGGAAGCTGAGGCCTGCAAACACGTAAGGAGTTCACCAGTGTCAGGAAGGCTTTCCAGGGGAGCTGCAGAAAGTCCTCAAGCGAGGGGATCAGGCGTCTCTCTAGGAACAACCAAGGTCAAGTAGATGGAGCATAATCAGTGCTAGAGAGACTGACATGAAAATTGTTGGGGTTTTTGGTTTTTTGCATTTTTTTCATTGATTTCAGAGAGGAAGCGGGAGAGAGGGAGAGCGAGAAACATTAATGATGAGAGAGAATCATTGGCTGGCTCCTTCCTGCCTGCCCCACACTGAGGATGAAGCCTGCAACCTGGGCATGCAACCTGGTTCATAAGTCGATGTTCAACCACTGAGCCACACTGGCCAGGCATTTTTCCTTACTCGTTCCTCCTTGCACATACAACTCTGCCTCTTCCTGTTTCCCCGGCCCAACCACCCGAACCAGAAACCTGTGTATTTTAAGTATTTATGAGCCTTGCTTACCAGCCCTCCTACACTGTCACTTGTCTATTTGCTGGGCTATCGCTTTGGTTTTCTAACTTCCCTACTTCTGGTGTCACATTCTCAGGTCTATCCTCTGTACTCAAAAGGAAATCTGATCCTGTCTTCTTTATTTAATATTTTCCATTGCTTTTACTGTCCACAGAAGCAAGTCCGGCTTCCTTAGCTTATACATCAGCCTACACCTCCCCACACACACCCCTCAAATTCCCAGACCACCTCTGTTCCCATAGCACCTCAGGCATTGCTGCACACTGTGTGGAAATGATCCGCTCCACAGCTGCCCCTACTCGGCTGAGCTCTGTAAGGCACAGTCTGCGTCTTGCTCTCGGTGTGTCCAGTTGCGGCGTCCATCTCATAGGTGCTGGCTGGGCTGACGTAAATGAAGTAGAGCCTGACTTTCTCTGCTCTTCGTTTCAGGATCAGGGGGGTGAGCCTAACGGTACAGAAAACCATCGCAAGGCTCCGCCTGCGGAAGATTTTCAGTGGTGTCTTTGTCAAAGTCACCCCCCAGACCATAAAAACACTGCGTATCGTGGAACCTTATGTGACCTGGGGGTGAGTAAGGCTTCTGCGTGTGGGGGTTCACCTTAGGTTGTATTTGAGCTTGTTGAGAACATTAGGATATGCACAGGGTGCTGTTCCCCATGGCTCCATTGCTCTGTTGAAAGAACATTTTCCTGTGACCACAGTCACCAGAAATGAGTGGCCAGCTGCAAAGGACCTTGGGATATGGGCAGGAAGAGCAAGGGATACCTGTGCTGCTGCTGGTAATGTGCCATGGACAATGCCATGCGGGACTTGTTCCTCCAGCCCAGGCGTCCTCAAACTACGGCCCGCGGGCCACATGCGGCCCGCCGAGGACATTTTCCGGCCCACCGGTGTTTTTGCCGCCGCTGCCTGTCCTGCTTAAAATAAGATATGTGCAGTGTGCTAGGAATTTGTTCATAGTTTTTTTTAAAACTATAGTCCGGCCCTCCAACAGTCTGAGGGACAGTGAACTGCCCCCTGTTTAAGAAGTTTGAGGACCCCTGCTAGCCACAGCTGAGTGCAGGGGGTAGAACAGAAACCAATTATTGGAGTCTTGAAGCAGAACTAGGAACAGGCTTGTGTAAGTAATGTTCCTTCAAACATTAAAACCCAGCAAAGGCTTGGATTTAGCTGCAAACTCTTGCACCATCTGGAGCAGAGGGACACCTAAGGCCGAAGTTCTAGACTTTCAGCCGGGACTGGCTTTATTTTGTCTGGGAAATGAACTTCTGCCTGGTAACATTTATGTCCGTAAATTGTCATTTCCACTTGGATAGTCAGGCCGCTCTGGTCTTTTACCCTCTGCACGGGGTGTGCCTTTGCATCCAGTTGCAGTGTGATTACAGGACGCTTCGTGGTGAGGGGAAGGGGTGGTTGGGAGGATCTCTCTTCAGCCAGGCTGCAGGGCTGAGTGGCAGTGTAAGGCAGTGCCAGGGGGCAGCTAAGGCTGTTCTTTTTTCTGCCTCACTTAGATTTCCCAACCTGAAGTCTGTCCGGGAGCTCATCTTGAAACGTGGACAAGCCAAGGTCAAGAATAAAGTCATCTCTTTGACAGACAACACAGTGATTGAGGAGCATCTAGGTGAGTACTGCATCTTAGGGATAAGTTTTGACAAAAAGCAAGGCTCTTTGGTGGTCCTGTGTGGGATCCAGATTATATTCTTGAGATCCCAGGAACCCGCCAGAGTGCCCAGTGCTGGTGTATGGGAGCCTCTCAGCATATGCTGGGGAAATGGCGAGTAAAGCAAATGCCCTTGTGTTTCTTAGGGAAGTTTGGTGTCATTTGCTTGGAAGACCTCATTCATGAAATCGCCTTCCCGGGGAAGAATTTCCAGGCGATCTCAGGGTTCCTGTGCCCTTTCCATCTCTCAGTGGCCCGTCATGCTCCCAAGAACAGAGTGGGCTTCCTCAAGGAGGTGGGCTCCCCTGGTTATCGAGGTGAACGCATCAACCAGCTCATCCGGCAGCTGAACTAAACCCAGGTGAGGCGGGCTGCACACTGCCCTTTGGCTGACTTTCTGGCCTAAGCTCTGCCACTTAAAAATTCTTCTTGCATTTACCAGCGTTTGAGAGGAACTTGGGCATTGGGGGCGAGAGGAGGCTGGTATTTACAAGTTTAGTGGATGGAGACTTGCTTGGAAGGGTAAATGGCTGGTTAGGACATGGGACTGTGTATTTGTGTGGTTATTTAGCTGAAAGTGGGGAGAGAGTAATACTAAACACTAAATAGAAAGGATTTGAAGATTTAAACCATTTTGTTGAAGGAATCTTAGCTCTGAAAGTGCTCTTTATTATGGTTGCTGCAGTACTCTTAAGCGCTGGGTCACAGTTCATTTGTATTAACAAAATTGTGTTTTCCTTCCTCCCAGAATATCTGAAAGCACACTGCATTGGAAGCATGTGTTTGTGTTTTTGGAATTACCCAGTATCTTCAGAGAAGATTATTTTCTGCTGTATCCTCAGAACCTGGCGGGGAAGGGCAGGGAAAAGATGGGGATGATGTCCCACTTCCAAGGAAAAGGCCAGTGTGTTTCCCATGTTGGCCAACTGCTGCCACCTCTGAAATCAGCCAAGGAGCGTGCCATGGAGGAGAGGGTCCTGCATCATAGATTGGAGATGTTCTTTGTCACATCTTCTGTTCCCAAGCAGGAACACAGGACGGCAGTGGACCCAGCCCAGAGGCATACCTGAACTTGGGGTTCCCAATGCCTCGTTTTGGAGAAAACTTGAAATACATTTAGAAGAGCACAAAAACGGGGCTCGATTATTGCTTGTGCGTCCGTGTTCCAGCTTTTCGGTGACAGCTTTGAACGCTCTCAGGCTTGACTGGTTCTAAATTTATGTGGTGGCTTCCTTATCCTAGCTCAGGATTTTAACCTATTCTTGGATCTGTGAGAAGGGAAGGACCATTTCCCCAGAAAAAAACATGCATTTTTGCTCAAGGGCTTAGGGTGTTCATACTCTTCTTAGGGACCCATGCACCTTACATGAGAAAGTCCTGCACTATCAGGAGTGACCGCCCAAGTCTAGCCTTGCTAATCTGGTTCCCTGTCCTGTGGAAGACCAAAGCTTACAAGATCGCCTTTTCCCTTCAAGCTAATGGGTGTTCCCTGTTAGGAGCACAGTGGTAGAGACAGCCCCTATACCAACTTTAACTTGGGGTATTGTCCCCCATTTATTTCTGTTGGGCTTTACAATCAATTTTCGGGCTTCCCTCATGATCCATCCTCCGCTTTAAGAACCCAAAATCAGGGAAAAATTGAACCATTTTCTTGGTTTGGGTTGGATGAAATTGGCACTATTTGGTCTTTTTGGCCCTGAGCAAGCTTAGTTACACCCTCTCCTTGCACATTCTAGGCTGCAGGCCCCTTTGGAGGTACTGCTCTCTATCCTGCTGATAATGCTGTAATAGACCAACATCAGGACACTAGTGCTCCTGGGACATTACACTTTTAAAGGGTCTGATCCTGCCTATGTTGTCATAAGTGTGTCTTCCTTCTCCTGTCACTAAGTTGCCTCAATGTGCCATCTCGGCAGTTGGTGAAGGTGTGCTAGGCCCAGGTTAAGACTTGAAAATATGCTTAACCAGTGTTACCTGGTCCCTTAAGGTCAGCCTTGCTGCAGGTTGGCTCAAACATAGCTGTGAGGTCAGTTAGTGTAACAGTGCCTCAGAGTGTGCCAGGTTCTGAGGTAATTAATTAGGTGCTTGCCTCAGGAGTTAATCTGCCAGGAGTATATGTTACTCTTAACTCTTACATTGTGAAATCAGATTACAGTGATGCATCAAAGTCATGGGAAAAGAGCATGTGGAAGCTCAGGGTTTGTATCCCAGATCTGTCTTACACTAAATACAGGAATAAGATTTTCACTCTTGCCTGTAAAATGGGGCTTAATGTAGTCTAGCCTGACTGCCTTACATGGTTGTTAAATGGATTAAGGAAAATAAGTTTTTATCCTAGAATTCTGTATCTATACTAGTATATATATAGGCCTAAGCAACCAGAACTACTGGTGGACCAGTCGCTATGGTGTGCACTGACGACCAGGGGGCAGGCGCTCAATGCAGGAGCTGCCCCCTGGTGGTCAGTGTCTCCCTTCTCCCCTCCCCCCAGGCCTCGATCTCTAGCCACTCGGCTTGCACCGGGCCTCTAGTAAATAAGGTCATAAAAATTAGGCATGTTTGTATGGAACCATGGTCTACCATTCCCCAAACAAGCGGGACTGTCCTGGGAAAAGGTGCAGGGAGACAGAGCCAGCTGTTAGAGCCAAGGGTTCTGAGGTTTGGCTGTTCTCCAACGCTTGGCGATTGCATTTGCTTAATATATTTTTTAAGTCATTCTGAGGCCAGGTTTGACCATCAATCCTTTTATTAACTGGAGAGTGGCTGCCCAAAATCAAAATGCCACTTGAATCCTAAATTCACTTCCACAACCATCAAAATAAGCTGAAGTAGTTTGTAAACAGACGTTATCAACATTTCTAAGTTCTCAGAGTGTCCTAAGTTGCATTTTAAAAATGAAAACACATGGATGCATAGCAAATAGTATGAGATTTGTTTCCATTGTATGTAAGGGCATTTTGAAATGTTTTTATTGAAATACGGGCACAAAACAACCCCATGGTGCTCCCAGGAGGCTTAAGTCCAGTTGAGGCCGGTCAGCGCGGAAGCACAAAGATGAGCAAGAGGTCAGGACCCATTTTCAGTCCGAGTTTGTGCGGGACAGTCCCCTCCAGCTCTCACTGCTGCAAAGGATCTCCAGCCTCGGCAACCCGCTACGGCCCCTTAGGAAGACGTGGTCCTTGGTCCGCCGAGCTCCCCCGGGCGTTCCCTCCTTCCCTACCCGAGGGTCCGCGTGTCTGTGGCCCGGCTCTAGGGCGGCGGTGCTGGGGCCTCGGCCGAGTGGGTGGCCTCCCAGGGCTTGGGCCTCCGCGGGAGCCGGGACGCCGTGGGTTCGCCATGGGTCGCCGCGATCTGGCGCTTTTCCAGGCCCGGGAGCTCCCGGCCCTGCTGCACCAGCTGCAGGAGCTGCGCCAGGGTCACCGAGGCCGGGGCTGACTCCGCGGGCGTCGGGGCTCGGCCCGACCAGCCCGGACTGCCTGGCGAGTCCATGTCCCAAGGCGCAGCGGGCCGGACCGGCGTGTGGGAGGCACACATTTCCGGGAAGTGCGGGTGCAACCACCTCGCAGGGGCCCCAGGCCATACCAAGCCGGCCCAGACAGGGGAGCACTTGAGAACCATGCCCGGCTCTGCTCAGAAACGCTTGACACACGCAGACACAGCTTCACCCACCCAGAGCCTCCTCAGTGGAAGGCTTTGGGGGAACCCGAAGGAGCGCAATACTGAGCGTGCCCGCGGACGGGCTCAGGCCAGAAGACCCACGTTTCACATGTGCCTCCTTTCGCGCACACGTACAGGGACACCTGCATAGTCACAAGGCGGGCTCATCAGCGTCCTGGACTCCACAGCACCCATGGAAAGTAGCCGTGGAACTGTCTCCAGGAGCCTCCAGAGAACTGGGAATGAGTGACAGCACTGGGGAGCCTGGCCCCTCCCTTCCACCAAGACTCCCTGGTGTTCCCAAAGCGGGTGAGAAAAGAGGAAGCGGGGCCAGGTGTGCTGCAGCCCCTCTGGCTGCTTGGGAAGCCAGGCCAACGGCTCTCCTGATCTGGCAACACCACCTTCATAATGGAAACAAAGTTCAGTTACATTAAGTGGGCAGACTAGCACCACGTGTGTCCAGATGCAATGCTCTGAGGACACCGCGGATGTAGGAAATGTTCACTCTGAGGAAATGATCTTGAGGAAATGAACAGACAAACCAAAGTAAGAGTCATCCTGCAAAATGACTGGCCTGGACACTTTATAAATTAATCTCATGGGAGGTCATTCTGGATCATGTGGGTGGGCCAAATACCAACCATCACAAGGGTCCCTAGAAGAAGGAGGGAGTGTTTGAGTCAGAGAAGGAGATGCGATGATGGAAACTGAGGCAGACAGATGAAAGGTATATGCTGCCGGCTTGGAAGACGGAGGAAGGAGCACAAACCAGGGAATACAAGAGGCTCCTGGGAGCTGCAAAAGGAATGCATTCCGGCCACAACTTGATGTCAGCCCAGCGACACCCATGTCAGACTTCTGACCTCCATATTGTGAGATTGCAAATGTGTGTTGTTTTGCGCCAGCCACTTTGGCTCAGTGGATAGAGCATCAGCCTGCAGACCAAAGGGTCCCGGGTTCAATCCTGGTCAAGGGCACAGGCATGTATCTCAATTGCAGGCTCTTCCCTGTCCCAGGCCCTGGTCAGGGCTCATGCAGGAGGCAACCAATCGAGTGTTTCTCTCACATCAATGTTTCTCTCTCTCTTTCCCTCTCTCTTCCACTCTCCCTAAAAATCAACAGAAAAATATCCTCAGGTGAGGATTAACATACACATAAAAAACAAAACAAAACAAATTTGTGTTGTTTTTAAAACTTTTTTTGAATGTCATAAAAAAGAAAAAAAGAAAGGGGAAAAGTGTGTCAGATTACAGGAGATATGAAACTGCAAAGTGTCATCCTGGATTGGATCCAAGTTGGAGGGGAAATCAGTTATTATGTTTTAAATATATTTTTATTGTTGATAATATTGCAGATATCTCCCATTCCCCTCCCATTTTCCCCCCTTCTTTCTAGCCCCTCTCCCTCCCCCCCCCCCCCCCCCCCCAGTTCTTCACTACCCTATTGCCCATGTCCATGGCTATGCATATAAGTATATAAGTTCTTCGGGAAAATCAGTTATGAAGGACATTTTACCCTTGGGGGAATTTGAATATGATCTGCATATTGGATGATAGTGTTCCAATCCCGCTCCCCACCCCCCATCTGCAGGGGATACATTCCAAGACGTCTGGTGAATGCCTGAAACCATGGATAGTACTGGACCCTATTTCTGCTATGTTTTACCCCATACATATGCACATACCTATGATAAAGTTTAATTTACAAATGAGTCTCAGTAAGACATTAGCAATATAACTAATAAAATAGAACAATTATAGCAATATACTGTAATAAAAGTTAAGTTAATGTGGCCTGCCTATCTGAGAACACATCTGGTAATTGAGATGGCTACTAAGTGACTAATGGGCGGGTATTGTGTGGACACGCTGGACCAAGGGATGATTCGTATCCTGGGTGGGACGGCGCAAGACAGCTCAAGATTTTATTGCAGGTTAAGGCTGGTGCTTTAAAACATGAATGGTAGCCTGGCTGGGGTGGCTCAGTGGTTGAGTATGGACCCATGAACCAGGAGGTCAGGGTTCCATTCCTGGTGAGGGCACATTCCCCAAGTTGTGGGCTCGATGTCCAGTAGGGGGCATGCAGGAGGCAGCAGATCAATGATTCTCTCTCATCATTGATATTCTAGTCCTCACTCCCTCTCTCTTCCTTTCTCTCTGAAATCAATTAAAACATATTTTTTTAAAAAGCCACAACTTGTGAATTGTTTATTTCTGGAATTTTCTATTTAATTTTTTCAGACCATGGTTGACCTCCAATAACTAAAACCACAGAAAAGTGGTTTTTACTGGGGAAATTACGGGGACATTAATTTACTGAGAGTACAAATTATGGTGAAATTGCTAAGAATCGTTTAATCTAAATGGTTTGAAAGTTGTCAAAATAAAAGGCTGGACTTGAGAAGCTAGTCTGTACAATAAAGAATTTGACTGGCTTTTGTCCCTCATTCCTGGGAGAGACTAAATCCTTGGAATTTCTCAAGTACTAGGAGTGATACTCATGGGGGCCCTGATAGTTTATACCAAACAGGTGATTCATGGTGGCCCCTAAAAAGTTTCAGGATCGAGGCTGGCCATGCCAGGAAAACCAACCATGTGGTGAAAGGGTTGGGGTTTTGAGCCCTGTGAGGTCCGGGGAGAAGAGAGAGTCTGGAGATTCAGTTCAATTGCCAGCCAATTATTTAGTCAACTGTGCCTGGGTCAGGACGCCCCAATCAAAACTCAGGACACAGGACTCAGTGGAGTTTCCTCATTGGGGAACACATTGAGGGGTCAGGAAGGTGACGTGTCTGCATTCCATGAGGAGAGGCACCGAGAAGCTGTGCACTCAGGAGCCAGACCTGGCCCTGTGCGCCTCTTCATGAGGCTGGTCCTGCTGATTCATGTCCTAAGAAAATTATGAGAATGCACTGTCCTGAGTTCTGTGAGTTGTTCTAGTGAGTTATTGAACCTCAAGGGGGTTGTGGGAATTCCAATCCTTACCCCATCGATCAAAAGTGCCTGTGGCCTGGGAACTCTTCAGAATGTGCAGCTGGCATCTGAAGCAAGAGCAGTCTTGTTGGGGACCAGGCTCTTTAACTTGTGGGGTCTGTGCTAACTTTAGGTGGTTGGCACTAGAATTCCGTTGCAGTACGCAGCTGGGGTTTGTAACAGAACTCTGAGTGAAGAGTGAGCAATCAGGACATCGTGCAGGGCACATAAGGCTGAGTTCTGGCCCCAGGATGTCATTGGGTTGCCAAGTTGCAGTACTAATTAAATGCTCAACCCTCTAGTCTCTTAGGCTAAGATAAGGGCATTGATGGGAAATGGGTGAGACACTGAGGTGGGATGGGGACATTTGCGCAGACACGGATGAGGCTGAGAATGGTTGAGTCCCCAGATTCTCCTGAAATTGTCTGTCTGTGGAAACAACATTTTCTGTAGGTCTCCTGTCCCCCAGGACAACAGCCTCAGAGCCCTTCCCGCCTCCCTCCTTCCTTGGCTCCAGGCCCTTCGTGAGTTAGTTCCCGGCCCAGCCTGCACAGGCCCACGCTAAGAGGAGAATGCCCAGACAGAAAGAGCTACAGGCCTTGCCAGCCTACCTTGGCGGGAGCCCCAGGCACTTGTGTGGGAAATAGACCCAGGAGGGCGGAATGTAAGGCTCAACGTGGCCAAACTCATGGCCGTGGACGCTCATCAGGATCTGGGGTTTAGTGTATTGGCTTGAGCACCTGGGAGCGGCATTAATCGTCTGCTGGTTTGGTTAATTAAAGCCCGAACTTCATGGTAGCCCATAGTTAACAAACTTGAAATGCCGGAATTTCCCTGGCACACTACAGAGAAGGAGTCTCAAATCTCAGAGAGATGGGAACACTGGGTTGGATTTGTTCTGTGCAATCTGTTTAGCCTCCTCCAGCCACATAGTTGAAGGGGGTCAGGAAAACACTCCTTTACCAAAGCATGTCGAAGTGCATTGGCGAGTAACATCCACATTCTTGATGTGCTCAGGTGGCTGTCCTCTGTAGGCTGGTAATGCTATAGGGGCAGGGGGGGCGGGGGGAGGAGGATCACTGGAACTGGATTCCCTGGCCTCAGTGAGGACAATGGTATCCTGGTGATGTAAAGGCCAGGTGGTGATATTTTTTGTGTGTGTGTTTTAAAATATATCTTTTAAATCGATTTTAGAGAGGAAGGGAGAGAGAGAAACATCAAGGGTAAGAGAGAATCATGGATCGGTGCCTCCTGCATGCCCCACACAGGGGATCGAGCCTGCAATCTGGGCATGTGCCGTGACCGGGAATTGAACCGTGACATCCTGGTTCATATGTTGACGCTCAACCACTGAGCCACACCAGCCGGGCCAGGTGGTGATGTTTAACAGCCAAAGGCAAGGTAACTACAAAGACCCACAACAAAGCGTGGGAAAGAATCACCAGGTGGACACATGGCAATTCTGTTGCCTGTGACCAGCCTCTGTCTCCAGGCTCTCGAAGGCTTGTGCTGTCAACCGTGGCGGCAGGGATGGAGTTATGCTTTGTCTCAGTAGCGTAGTCTTCCCCTCTCGGGGGCTAACTGTTGTGGCCAGTGCTGAGTGTCCTTCCTACTCACAGCCCAGTGCTGAGTCCCCATTTGGGCACCGCTCTCACCCGGTTGTAGACTGATCTGATTTGGCCTGCTAGCATGGAAGGGCTGTGCTTCATCTGTGCAAGAATAGACACATTCCAGGTTTGCATTCACCGCTGCCTGCTTTGCTTTTGTCAGCACCATGTTCATGGACCTGCAGAACACCTTATCCATCCATCACCACGGCAGGCCACACAACACCTCCTCCAACCAAGGCATGCATTTTATAGCCAAGGAAACTGTCAAATGAGCTCATGCCCAAAGAATTTACTGGTCTTACCATTTGCCCCACGACCTAGAAACGGCTGGCTTGATAGAAGACTGGATTGCAGCTGAAGGCTCAGGGAGAGCAGAGCCGAGCAGCTACCCCTGCAAGGTGAAGGCGCCTTCTTTCAGGATGCAGGGTGTTCTTTCAACCAAAACTCATGTACAACTGCCCAGCCAGAGTGGCTCAGAGGTTGAGCATTGACCTATGAACCAGGAGATCATGGTTTGATTCCCAGTCAGGGCACATGCCAGAGTTGAGGGCTCGAGTCCCAGTGAGTTTCTCCATTATTGATGTTTCAATCTCTCCCATATACAGCCCTGGCCAGTTTGGCTCAGAGGATAGAGCATCAGCCTGCGGACTGAAGGGTCCCGGGTTCGATTCCAGTCAAGGGCATGTACCTTGGTTGCGGGCACATCCCCGGTAGGAGGTGTGCAGGAGGCAGCTGAATTGATGTTTCTCTCTTATCAATGTTTCTAACTGTCTCTCTCCCTTCCTCTCTGTAAAAAAATCAATAAAATATATTTTTTTAAAAATCACATACAGCCGAGACTTAGGGTACCAGTGGCCTCCTCACTCTTATACTAAAAGTCTATGATTTTTGCCGCACATTCCCATAACCTCGGACACAGGAAGTTGGAAGAAACATTTCCCCACGGAACACATGGTGCAGATGCCTTGGAAGCTGAGATGGCTCCTGCTCCTTGCCATTTTTTTTTTGGACGTTTTATATATTTTTTAACGTTTCATATAAGCCTTTGGACTGAAGATCAATGAACCTCAAACAGAATAAACATAAAGTTCAAAACCAAAATTAAGCCTGGCCGCCGTGGTTCCCTGGTTGAGCGCCCACCTATGAACCAGGAGGTCACGGTTCTGTTCCGGTCAGGGCACACGCCCAGGTTGAAGGCTCGATCCCCAGTGTGGGGTGTGCGGGAGGCAGCCAATCAGTGATTCTCTCTCATCATTTCTATCCCTCTCCCTACTCTCTGAAATCATACATTTAAAATAAAAATACATTTAAAAACACGCATTAAACCAATCACTGTATTGTTTAATAATAGATACATATATGGTAGAAACAACCAATAAAAGCAAAGGCAAAATTAACCAAAATTCAGGAAAGAGGTTACCTCTATGGAGGATGGGGGGGAGTGACCAGAGCGGGAGCTCAAAGGCTTCAAATGAATTAATTATTATCCACTTTTTTTCAAGTGACATAAAAGGGTAGATAAGTTTTATTATTCTTCTTTAAATTGCATACATACAAAAATTATACTTTTGCATGTATAACTGATCATAAAAATAGAAAACAAATTACATAATGTAGTTCGTCCATTCTTCTGTGCTACCTATAATACAAGCCAAAAACCCCAGAATCATCCTTGACCACGCCCACAACCAAATCCCATTAATTATCACTCCTGGAGTTTTCTAATCTTCCGCTTCCTCACTCGAGTCCTTCAAAGGTCACCCGGAGCACTGAAACCCCTTCCTCTCCCTTAAGGCAGACAAAAACACATTTTTCAAATGTGACTATCTTTTTAATTTGAATCCAATCTTGCCAACTTGCTGTCAGAAGCAAGAGAGAGAAAGAAGTCAGTTGCCCCGGACCACACAGCCAGGAAATGGCAGGATTCAAACTCTACTAATCTTTCCCACCCTTTTGTTGAACAAGATAATACCGGGAAAGGCTTCACCCAAACCTGGCATAGATAGGGGAATCACTGTAAACGGATAGATTGATTTCTCCTCCGTTCACCTCCTCACCACGGAAGGGACCTAGTGCCCAGGTGGGAATAAAAGCGATCTCAGTGTTGGAAACCTGAGTCCTTGGGACCAGTAATTGGGTCACAAATGAGCGCCCTCTTATCCCTACTTTAAAAAAAAAAAAAATCATATCCACTCCCCTTGCTTGGAATTTGGGTGAGGACACCTGGAGGCCTGGCCCAGGTGCACTAGGGCCATTCGAACAGACCAAGGTGGCATGCAGAACAGAGTTAGGATGGGGGTGGGGGGCGGGGGTGGGCAGGCATAGCTAAGGTGCTGGGACTTCCCCAGCTGCCAGAATAAGTTAGAGGCCGCAGAGGTTCAGCTCTTCGCCTTAGTGGCACTTTCAGGATTGTCCGTTACCTTTCTGCCCTACAGCAGGCACCATCATGTTCTGAGCTCTTAGTGTCCAGCACCAAGTGTGACCCAGGGGAGACATCCAGGAAATGGGAAGTCTGGCTAAGCCCCACGAGCTCTTCAGGTCCGACTCGGCACCTCCTTGAGAAGCCTTCATCCCCAGCACACTGCTGCTGTTTCCAGGCCATCCACCTCCAACCCCCTCAGCTGTGATGCTCTCTGAATCGCAGGCTTAAACATCTTTGCTGAGTCTGGTCAGTGTGCCTCAGTTCACTGAACATGGTCCTGTGCGCTGAAAAGCTGCCAGTTCCATTCCCGGTCGGGGTGCATCCCCAAGGTGGTGGCTCGATCCCCGGTCAGGATTCTAACAGCTTTCTTTAAAAATAAATTACTAATTTGAGGGGGGCGGGGGGAACATTTTTATTGATCTGGGTGGAGAAGCCAGTCGAACCACCACCTTGGGGAGCATCTCAGTTGAGGGGACTGGAGGTGGATGGAGGACTCGAACCACCACGTTGGGTAAATTCCTTTCTATTAGTGCGCTGGTCAGAAGAACGGCTGGCTGCAGAGTCCAGAAATGAGGTTTGGAACCACTTGGTTGAGTTGTCAGGAGAGCCCTGATCTCAGGTGTCTGGTATCTGAGCTCTGTAAGGAGGAGGCGAAGTTACGGTGGGTTTGTCCTTCTCTGCCCCAGTCGATTGTCCTCCACCCCCAAGCCACCTAGAAAAGAGGGCCTAAAATGAGAATGAAGTCCCACTATTGTACTTGGATGGTGTAAACCCAAGGCACTGAGAGGGAGAAAGAAAAGGCAAGGCACGGGGAAGGGAGGTAACGCAAGGTGATGGCAGGTGGGATCCTGCGTCACCACAAGCCTTGAAGCACAGTAGATGTGCTCACTGGTTGCCTGGGGGATCTCCCCATTTGG
The DNA here is from genome assembly GCA_004026665.1 of Murina feae. Taxonomy (NCBI): domain Eukaryota; kingdom Metazoa; phylum Chordata; class Mammalia; order Chiroptera; family Vespertilionidae; genus Murina; species Murina feae. The sequence goes on along the minus strand of PVJC01016583.1, from coordinate 5,458 downwards.
CTATGCTGTTTGGAGAGACAGGGCCTGGCAGCAATTCGGGGAAGGGAGGAAAGAAGAGGGAATTTATCTGCTTGGGTCCCTCCCAACTCCCATTAGTCAAATGTTACCCAAGAGGATTAACTCCTCCACACTTCTGTGTTGCTAGCGGCCACTGGAGATGCCAGATCCCATGCCCTGCTGTGGATTCCATCCAAGTCTGAAAGTGGTGGGAGGAGACAGAAGCTCTGGGCATGTGGCTGATGAGTGCTGGACAGAATCTGATTCAATTCAGAAGACGTGTCCTGAACAGGCCAATAGTACTTTTCTCGCCAGAAGACCTTTCCCAAGGTCACATGGCTGGTAAGTGGTAAAGGCAGGATTTGAACCTACCAGAAGTCTGGCTCTGGAAACTGTGGAAGATTATGATAAGGCACTTGGATTTTTTGTAGCAGGCAAAGGAAAGTCACTGAAGGCTTTCAAGTTGGGGAGTGATATAAAGAGCTTTTTAAATATATATGTATTTTTATTGATTTCAGAGATGAAGGGAGACAGAGAGAGATATAGAAATGTCAATGATGAGAGAGAATCATTGATCAGCTGCCTCCTGCATGCCTTCTAATGGGGGGATTGAGCCCACAACCCTGGCCATATGCCCTTGACTGGAATCAAACACAGGACCCTTTAGTCCACAGGCTGATGCTCTAGCCACTGAGCCAAACCAGCTAGGGCTTTTTTTTTAACCCTTAGGGCAGATAGCTTCCCTTCAACTTTAATTCTTCAGGCCTTGGGGAAATTCCCAGGATTCTAACAGCTTTCTTTAAAAATAAATTACTAATGAGAGAGAGAGAGAGAGAGAGAGAGAGAGAGAGAGAGAGAGAGAGAGAGAGGAAAGGAGAGAGAGAAACATCAGTTTGTTGTTTCACTTATGTATGCATTTATTGGTTGCCTGATTGGAAATGAAATCAACAACCTTGGTGTCTTGGGACAATGCTAACCAGCTGAGCTGCCTCAAGAACTCTCTAATAAAGCTCCCAATCTCTACTTTGCTTCATCTTTCCATGTAGCTGAACTCAGCAACAGTACGTGGCCCCAAAGAGACAAGGGCATCCAAGACAGTTTTTGAGGAATCCCTGACAAGGTCCAGCTCATATGGGCTTCATTCAGCACTGCCTCATAATCTTCCTCTAAAGAGACTAGCTGGTCAGAGGCAGGCAGGATCTGGGTAGAGAAGCCAGTGAGGGGAAGAGGAGATCGACTTCAAGGCCAGGAGCAGGAGGACCAGCCATCTGTTCATCGCTGGCCTGTGGATGGGGGGATCCTGGCACCCGCAGATGTGTCCTTTGGTGTTACCTGAGATGGTCAGGTTTCACCAGCTCTTGGCCGCTCTGATCACATGTATGTGGCTGGTGGCTGGTGTGTATCCACATATGTCGTCCAAGCTCATCGGAACGGAAGAAAGGCCACGTACAACCTTCCCATTCATGTCTACAGGGCCTCTCACCTGTGTGTGTGTGTGTGTGTGTGTGTGTGCTGGTGACTCAGGAGGTGGGAGTGCTTGGTGTAAGCTTTCCCACAGTTCTCATGCTGGCAGCAGTAAGGCCCCGCAACTGGCTCTCCTCCTGGGAGCCCTTTCCGGGGTCCTGCACATCTGCTCTGCTCTTTGGGGAGCAGGAGTGGGCTGTTCAGGGAGGAAGGGCTCTTCCTGGGAGGCTGGCTGGCTAACAAAACCGTCCTGGGATTCTAACATCAGCAATAAGGGGGAGCCAGCTGGGGCCATCCCACAGTTATGGGGACCTTAGGGGGACAACACCTGAGCTAAAGAGGGGAGCCCTGCTTGGCCCTCGGCAGAAGGCATGGCTGGGGCAATAGCATTCTAGATGAAAGAGTCTCTATTAGAAGGTACTTAGGGGCCAGAATAATGCATGGTTGGTGTCCTAATGTGGGACATTGTGACTGGTGGCCCATTGGAGGGCATGCTTACATTCCCACTGAAGGCCATGGCCACCCCTGGAATATTGGGCTCTCCTAAGGCCATCATCTGGGGCCCCTTGAAAGTCATCATTCCTGGTGGAGAGGGAGACATTCCCTGCCAGGAAACCATCTGGAAGGAGGGAGTCACTTGGGGCAGTAGTTACGCCTCGCTCAAGCAGAAGCACATTGAACCGTGGCCCCACTTCCTTTGCATTCTGCCTGGGCTCCTGAGCAGACACCAGGGGGGTTCTTCTCCAGCTGTGGACCCTGAAGGATGAGTCCAATGCCTGCTGACCCTCGCCATTCCCATTTCTCACACCACCGACCCAACAGGCAGAGAAGGGAGTCACGTCATGTCTGGTTGATTAATCCCAAGCACCAGAGAAACTGGGTTGCGACTGCACAACAGAGGTTGGCACTAGATCTGGAGCCCAGGGGACTCACTGAAGGGCCTCTCCACAACCCTCTGCCCAGGAGCCGGGTTCACAGAAACCTTCAGCCACCCAACAGAGCCGAGACCACCACGGACTCAGACCCTATAGGAATAAGGGTTGGAGTCACCCTCCAAGTAAAACACCTGCCCAGCCAAAGTGCTGGCAAAGGGCGAGGAGAATGTGTCCTTGGGGGTGAAAGCAGGTAGCTACAAGGATACATTCGGGCCTCATGACCCCCACTTACCGCTGCCGACTTCCGGGAAGAACTCTGGCTGACTTCTGGGGGTGCCAGGTTGACACCCCCTCTCAGTCATATAGTAGCTGATGGGACACTGTGTCCTTTGTGCTGGGGACAGGGTTTTTTTTTAAATTTGGACCAAGGATAAGAGGGGCTTCCCTGTGACTCCCCCTCCTCTGCCCCAGCCCTGCTGACCCTGCACCCTGCTGAGCTGAGCGACAACAGGGACTTGGGACTCACACCCTCCATTTCAGAATCAGAAGATGAGAGGGTGGTGAAGTCAGGAAATTTATTCTCCTTTTTCTCTCCCTGCGGGGTCAATACTGACTATATCCACTGACTGAAGGTCATGGCTGTTGTCCGGCATCCTCTCCACCCAGCTCTCTCTGGCTCGGTGTTCCTAAACTGCTCCCTCTCCTCCCCATTTCAGACCACAGGTGCTGACACCCACTATTACTTGCCGTGGGTGCTGTAGCAGCACGGGTGGTTTCTCTGTGCCCTCCCACCCTCTATGAACAGTTCCTTTATCCAACCCTCTTCAAATCACCCAGCTGTGTTCCCGCTAGGGCCCTGGGACAGGCAGTATATGTTTTAGTTAGGATTCATTTGGGAAGGAAGAGCGGAAAAGTTAAAATACCCATAGTACACAAAAGATAAAAGCCTGTCTTTCTTCTATGAATTAAACTTAATGTTTAAAAACCCAAAGCTAGTGTGGTGGCTCCATGAACACACTACATATACTTTTTCATCCTTTTTGGATTAATATCAGAACTGTTTTCCCACATCATGACAAATGCTTCCTAAAGAATCAGGACGTGGCTCTAGTCTCATCTTCTAAATCACTTTTCCTGCTGATCATGCCAACTCTAGAAGAATCCTCATCCTAGGACTCCACATATGCGCGTGACCGCACCCACCCACCCCCCTCCCCCCCACACACACACGTGCGCACACACACACCAGCCCTGCTATCTCTGTCCAAGTTCTGAACCTGCTGATGAGCCTGTCTCCTTCCTTGACTGCAGGGCGCACCTCTTTTGGTCTTATTCTCAGCCCCAATTCCTGGCACAAAACAGAGACCAATGAATGGATTTGGATGAAAGCATGTTTTAAGGCCCACATTCTAAAAAATATATATTTTTTATTGATTTCATAGAGGGAGAGAGAGATAGAAACACCAACAATGAGAGAGAATCATGGATCGGCTGCCTCCTGCGTGCCCCACACTGGGGATGGAGCCCACAACCCGGGCACGTGCCCTTGACTAGAATCAAGCCTGGGACCCTTCAGTCCGAAGGCCGACTTTTTTTTTTAATTAAATTTTTTTAAAGAGAAACATCAACTTGTTGTCCCACATATTGATGCATTCATTGGTTGGTTCTTGTATGTGCCCTGACAGAGGATTGGATACACAACCTTGAAGTGTCAGGGGCAACACTCTAGCCAACTGAGCTATCCAGCCAGGGCGAGGCCCACCCATTTCATCAGGAGATGCATCCTAGCTTATTTAGCTGTCTCCTATTGACCATTTAGGTGACTTTTACTTTTTTTAAAAATTATATTTTATTGATTTTTTACAGAGAGGAAGGGAGAGGGATAGAGAGTTAGAAACATCGATGAGAGAGAAACACCAGTCAGCTGCCTCCCACACCCCACCCCCCCACTGGGGATGTGCCCGCAACCAAGGTACATGCCCTTGACCGGGAATCGAACCTGGGACCCTTGAGTCCGCAGGCCAATGCTCTATCCACTGAGCCAAACCGGTTAGGGCGATTTTTACTTTTTATTATAAATATTATGGTTGGGTTTTTATTTGACCAATGAATGGGCGCCCCTGTTGGTGTTACTAGGAGAGACTTCATGATAAGTAGCACGTACACATGCTGACCCCTGTTTGCCTGGCTACAGCTTTCTAATCGGATAGGTCAGGTGCACACCCAGTAGTTGTTTGGTAATATCCAGAGTCTTCTCTAGTAAGCACTGCTACTGTCCCTGCATTTTCTTTCTCACATCCCATGTAGCTCATCTCAGGTTAACAGGGACCTCTGCTTTCTACCTGTGCAGACAAAGAAAAAAGTGGGGGGCCAGACACTCAGATGAGTATTCACATTCAATTTCATTCTCCCAAAAACCACACGAAAGGAGCTTTGGAGAGAGCAGGCCTGTAAACACACTGGCTCCTCCGCTGGCCTGCTAGAGAATCTTCAGCGGCGCAACCTGGTTTTTCTGAGCCTCAGTTTTCTCGACTGTAGGACTGGGATGAGGATGCCCCGGGGACGGGGTGGCTCTGAGGACTAAGTGAGATGTCTGTGAACAGGCCTGGCTCTTTGCAGTCGGTGGCAAATGGCAGACTCAGTCCCAAGTGAGGGGCTCAGCACGGAATTCAGCTGAGGAGCTCAGGCAGCTATCAGGACATCCTCCCCGCCCTGGGCAAGGGCATCTTTAGGACCAGCGGGGGCTCCTGGAAGGGGGGAACCCCTGTGTGAGCAGACAGCCTCAGCTCCCTATGGCCAGGGAGCTATGTGAGATGCCCCAAGCAGTGGGGGTCCCCACCTTCCTCTCCCTGGGAAGGTCTTGAAACCCATCTGCAATGTGGTAACCTCCCTGGGCTGGAGGGCGGGAGAGTCGTTAGGGACACCTGCCTCCCCCCTCCCCCCTCAGTGGGAACCGGTGGTGACAGCACCTGGGCTCCCAGCTCCTGGGAACACGTGGCCACAGAGGCTTCCAGGCTGCCCTGCAGGAAAGGGGCCGAGTGCAGCCCAGACTGGAGGAGGTTTCCTCAGGACATCGAGGGTGTAAGCAACATGATGATTAGAAATAATCACGGGGGAAAACC
>PVJC01016582.1:0-33577 GCA_004026665.1 Murina feae | reverse complement strand
GCGCGCGCCTCCGTACCTCTGTACTTTGCTTCTGCTGCTGCTCTGAGTCTCAGACTCTTCTCTGGTTGTAGGATTTTCACTCAGCCAGCCGTCCTGTGGGTGCGTGTGGTGTCCGTGTGTTCTTTTCGCAGTTTTTCTGAAATAGTTGTTCACAGCTGCATATGCGGTGTCTACCCTATGCCGCCATCTTGTTTCTCTACTTAAATTCTTCATTGTTTAAAATGTTACATGCCTGGTATAGTATAAATATGTCTCCTTTTCCCCCCATTGACCTCTCCCCAGCCATCCTTCCCCTCCACCCCCCACCCCGCACATGCCCTCACGCCCCTAGTGTCTGTGTCCATTGATTATGCTTACATGCCTTCATACAAGTTCTTTGGTTGATCTCTTACCACCCCCTCCCCAGCCTTCTCTCTGAAGTTTGACAATCTGTTGGATGCACCTCTGTCTTTGTATCTATTTTTGTTCATCAGTTTGTGTTGTTCATTATATTCCACAAGTGAGTGAGATCATGTGATATTTACTTTTCTGCTTGGCTTATTTCACTTATCATAATGCTCTCCATGTCCATCCATGCTGTTGCGAATGGTAAGAGTTCTTTCTCTTTTTTTTATAGCAGCATAGTATTCCATTGTGTAGATGTACCACAGTTTTTCAATCCATTCATCTGCTGATGGGCACTTAGGCTGTTTCCAAATCTTAGCTATGATGAATTGCGCTGCTATGAACATAGGGATGCATATATCCTTTTTGATTGGTGTCTTTAGTTTCTTGGGATATATTCCCAGAAGTGAAATCACTGGGTCAAATGGGAGATCCATTTTTAGTTTTTTGAGGAAACTACTGTTTTCCACAGTGGCTGCACCAGTCTGTATTCCTACCAGTAATGCACGAGGGATTTTTCTCCGCATCAATGCCAGTACTTGTTGTTTGTTGATTTGTTGATGATAGCCATTCTGACAGGTGTGAGATGGTATCTCATGGTTGTTTTGATTTGCATCTCTCAGATGATTAGTGACTTTGAGCAAGTTTTCATATGTTTCTTGGCCATCTGTAGGTCCTATGTTGAAAAGTGTCTATTTAGGTCCTTTTCCCATTTTTTTCATTAGATTGTTTATCTTCCTTTTGTTAAGATGTTTGAGTTCCCTATAAATTTTGGAGATTAGGCCCTTATCAGATATAACATTTAAGTTCTTTATCCATTTTGAGTTTACTTTTGTATATGGTATAAGTTGGTGGTCTAGTTTCCTTTTTTTTTTTTTTTTGCATGTATGTCCAATTTTCCCAACACCTATTGAAGAGACTGTCTTGACTCCATTGTATGCTCTTGCCTCCTTTGTCAAATATGAATTGAGCAAAATGCCTTGGGTCAACTTCTGGGTTCCCTGTTCTTCCATTGGTCTATATGTCTGTTCTTGTGCCAGTACCAGGTTGTTTTGAGAACAGTGGCTTTGTAATATAGCTTGATATCTGGTATTGTGATCACTCCAACTTTGCTCTTCTTGTTAAAGATTGCTGTGGCTATTTGGGGTTGCCTTTAATTTTCTTAACAGTGATTTAGTACTCAGATATTTTAAAAATTTATATAGTTAAATATAAATATACTAGGAGCCAGGTGCACAATATATTGTGCACTCAGGGGTCCCTCAGCCTGGTCTGTACCCACCCAACCTGTGGCCTGCCATGCACTCATCGTGCCCTGTCCACCCATACACACCACACACCACCTGCACATTGGCCCCGCCCACCCACACACACCCCGGCCCGTCACCTGTCCCACACGCCCTGCTCAGCCTGATGCCTGCACTGTACCTGTCTCCATGGCTGCCGACCTCCATCTTGGCTGGGTTAATTTGCATACAGTCACTCTGATTGTCTGGTGGGCGTGGCTTAGGCATCCGTAGAAATGGTCAATTTCAATATTACACTTTTATTAGATTAGATCATTTGAATTCTTTTCAGTTTTTTTTTCTCAGAAACAGTAACTATTTACATAGAGGAGATTAAATATGTTCACACACATATTCTCCTCTCATAAAAGGTTTTCATGCTTTTATTATCCTATATAATAAAAGCCTAATATGCAAATCAACCAAATGGCAGAATGACTGATAGAATGACCAATCACTATGATGCACATTGACCACCAGGGCCAGATGTTCAACACAGGAGCTGCCCCCCTAGCCTGCAGGCTCCAGGCCAGCCAAGGCAGTTGCCAGCAGGGGCACCCTCCTCCATCACCCCACTGGTTGCCCCACAGAGGGAGCTTACCTGTGGTGGTGGCAGTGGTGGTGGTGGCGGCAGGTGGTGCTGAGACCAGCAGTGGTGGAGGCAGGGCGATTGGAGGGGTGGGGCTGGCCCACTCGGGCAAAGCCGGCAAGCAGGGGCACCAGGCCAGCCAAGGCGAGTGCCAGCATGGCCTAGGGACCCTACCCATGCATGAATTTCATGCACCAGTCATCTAGTGATATAAACATTTAGATACAGATAAAAAGTAAATATATTGTTAATTAAAGACAATAACTGTCATTACTTTGGTATTTACTAGACTAGGTTATTATTTTTTAATATATTTTTATTGATTTCAAAAGGAAGGGAAAGGGAGAGAGAGATAGAAACATGAATGATGAGAGAGAATCACTGATCAGTTGCCTCCCGCATGCACACACTGGGGATTGAGCCGACAACCTGGGCCTGTGCCCTGACCAAGAATTGAACTGTGACCTGATAGGTCAACACTTAACCACGGAGCCACCATGGCCGGACAGTCCAGGTTATTTTTAACAATGTCATAGGGTACACTGTTTGCTAACTTGATGTTTTTACTAATATATATTCTGCAGTTTTACATAATTTCATATTCTATAAAATTATTTTTATACTTGTGATTTATGTTAATTGAACTTAGTGTATTCAGACATTTTATTGGACATTTTCAATTTTCTGCTATTAAACACAATGTTGCTAAGACAACACAGTGATTAAATTTTTATAGACAATTGTGATTATTTCTTTAAGATCTCTTTCTACTATAAGCTTGTATGTGAGAGGTATGTTTGTTTTAAAGCCTTCCATCAGAGAAATAGGATAGTAATTTTGAAGTTGGACTATAAAATGAAGCTGCCTCAATTAGGATTCTGTTTCTAAGTAACAAACTCTCAGGGTCATTTTTGCATTTACATATTATCCATAATAGTCTTTATCTCAAGACTGTTATGAAGATTGCATGAGCTAATACATGTTACCTTAAAGGAGTGTTTGGTGCATAGTTAGCAGTCAGTGTTTTTTTTTATTATTATTTTATACTGCCACATTATCTTTGTAAGCATTGAGTCTGTTTATAATTTTAACATTATATAAAAATATTCCCTTTTATTTTTTTTAAATCTCAGTATTTTAATTTTCATCAGTTTAGCTTTCTAACAAGAATGAACATTTTTATGCATATGTATATTCATATGAACATTTTTACTCATGATAACTGATGTATATATTTCTTCATTTCTGAATTATTTGCTCAGATGTTTTCCAAAATTTGCATTGAGATGTTTGTTTCTTAATTATTAGTAAGATTTTTTTAAATGTATTGATATTAACTCATACCTTAAATGCTATAATTATCTACTGTCAGTTGTTTATCTTTAATGTGCTTGACCTGATTTTCATTGTTTGACCTGCTTTATATTTAATAAAATATACAAATTTTGATGGGTTAGAAATTGTATATAATACATTTTTTAATAATAAGAGTTTCTTATGTGATCCATAATCTGTTTTCTAATTTACTTGAAACTTATTGACATTAAATGAATTAATAAAAAGTTTATAGATCAAGTTAATAAAGTAAAAACTTAAATTTAGATTAAATGTTACTTTTTGAAATGAAAGAATATTTAGTAACTAGAGGCCCAGTGCACGAATTCATGTATGGGTGGGTTCCCTCGGTCTGGCCAGTAATCAGGCCAACCGGGGCCAGCCAGCCATGGGGAGGGACCACGGGAGGTTGACCAGCCTTGGAGGTTGGCTGTGGGAGCGCATTTACCATGAGGGGGCAGCTCCTGCATTGAGCGTCTGCTCCCTGGTGGTCAGTGCATGTCAATGTTACCAGCTGGTTGTCTGGTCATAATGGTTGCCTAGGCTTTAATATATATAGATACATTTGGGGAGAGAAAGAAAGAGAGAGGAGAGTCCCCAAGTAATTCTTGGGAAGATTTGAGATCATTTCAGTTGGCCCTATGACTAGAGACCTCTAGTAGGTCAGATCTAGTTTCAAGAAACAAGATCGGCACTTCACCAAAGCCAAAGCTCTATAAATGGAAGTACAGTTTATTCTCTAGGAAGATAAGACCTGATTTCATTGGTATACACAGGCAGCCAGAATAAAGTCCACTCCCCTCTCTGTCACTGTTAGTGTATACCAACTCATCTTGGAGTCATGAAAATATCTAATTCCTCCTAACTATCTTTAGTTTCCATTCCCCTTCACTTTATTACCCACAGAGTGAGTCTAGAAGAGGATATTAAAACTTGCTTTAATTGCTTTATATCTTGTGAATCTGTTTCCATTGTAAAAACCCACTCCGTTGCAGGAAAAATTTTCTCCAAGATTAATCTTTGCAACTTAAAAAACTAGTCTTTAGTGCACTCAAACTAAAATAATTTCAAAAGCCAAGATTAAGGAAAGATTCACAACTGTATCACAAAAATGAGTGATTTTTATTATTTATATGTTTGTCTTAAGTTCATCTGGTGTGTATTAGAGCTCATGAAAAAAATAAGGTTCTCACTTAATTTATCTTCAAATGATTGAATAATTTCTCTGGTTCCATTAATTTAAAAATCACTATTTAAGCATGTCTTTAGAAGATGATATTTATAATATTTAAATTATACATAAGTTGACCTATATACTACTATGTCAATAGAAATACTGTTCTTTTTTAAATTGAATTTATTGGTGTGACATTGGTTGACAAAATGGTATAGGTTTTAGGTATACAGTTCTACAATACTTCATTTGTAAATTGTAGTGTATGTTTTACCACCCAAGTCAAGTGTCTTTCCATCAACATTTATCCTCCCTTTGCCCTCTTCTACCTTCCCCCAATCCTCATTCCCCTTGGCAATCACCATACTGTTTTGTCCATGAGCCTTACTTTTTTTCTTTGCTTAATCTCTTCACCCTTCTCACCCAGCCCTCAAACCCCTCCCCTCTGACAACTGTCAGTCTGTTCTCAGAATCTGAATCTCTACTTGGTTTGTTTATTTTGTTCCTTAGGTATAAGTGAAGTCACATGGCACTTGTCTTTCTCTGACTGGCTTATTTCACTTAGTATAATAACATTCTGTTGCAAAACCTAAGATTTCCCGCCCCCCCCCCCCTTTTTTTTTTACAGTTGAGTAGTAGTTTGTTGTGTGACTGTCCCACAGCTTTTTTATCCACTTCTCTACTAATGTGCACTTGGGCTGCTTCCAAATATTGGCTATTATAAATAATACTGCAATAAACATAAGGATGCCTGATGCATATATTCTTTCAAATTGCTATTTCAGGTTTCTTTATTTATATTTCCAGAAGTGGAACATATGGGTCATAAGGCAGTTCCGTTTTCAATTTTTGAGGTAACTCCATACTGTTTTTCACAGTGGTTGCACCACTCTGCATTCCTACCACCAGTGCCCTTTTCACCACATCCTCACCTACACTTGTTTGTTGATTTATTGATGATGGGCATTCTGACAAGTGTAAAGTGATATCTCATCGTGGTTTTGATTTGTATTTCTCTGATGATTAGTGATGTTGAGCAACTTTTAATATGTCCATTAGCCATCTGTATGTCTTCTTTGGAGAAGTATCCTTTGCTCGCTTCTTAATTGGATTGTTTGGGGGTTTTTTGAAGTTGAGTTTTAAAAGTGCCTTATAAATTTTAGATATTAAGCCCTTATTAAATGTGTTGGTGAATGTGTTCTCCTATTCATTGGCTTGTCTTTTCATTTTGCTGATGGCTTCCTTTGCAGTGAAAAAGGCTTTTAGTTTGATGTCCCATTTGTTTATCTTTGTTTTGTTTCCCTTGCCCGAGGTGATATATCAGAAAAAAATATTGCTACTAGAAATATCTAAGATTTTATTGACTATGTTTTCTTCTAGGATTATTATGACTTCAAGTCTAATGTTTAAGACTTTAATCTATTTTGAGTTTGTGTATGGTGTAAGAAGGTGGTCGGGTTTCATTTTTTTGCATGTATCTGTCTAATTTTTCCAACATCAATAGTCTTATTGTATAGACTATCTTTACCCCATTGTATATTTTTGCCTCATTTGTCAAATATTAATTGACTATATAGGTGCAGGGTTTTTTTCCTGTCTTTTCTGTTCTATTGACCTATATGTCTGTTTTTATGCTAGTACCATGCTGTTTTGATTAGTATGGCTGTATAGTATAGTTTGATATCAGGTAGTGTGATTCCTCCAACTTTGTTCTTCTTTCTAAAGATTGCTGTGGCTATTTGAGGTTGTCTATGGTTCCATAAAAATTTTTGGAATATTTATTCTAGTTCTGAAAAATATGCCACTGGTATATTAATAGTAATTGTGTTGAATCTGTAGATTGCTTTGGGAAGTATGGACATATAATGTTGTAATTCTCCATATCCATGAACATAGTATATGCTTCTACTTAATTGTATCTTCTTCAGTTTCTTTCTTCAGTGACTTATAAGTTTCTGAGTACAGATCTTTTATATCCTTGTTTAAATTTTTCCTAGGTGGTTTCTTTTGTTGTTTTTTTGAAGCAATTGCAAATGGGATTGTTTTCTTAGTACTACAAGAAATGTTAAAGGGCCTGCTTGAAGAATAAGAATAAGAAGAAAACAGTTAAAAGACTAAAATGGCAATAAATACATATCTATCATTAATCACTTTAAATGTAAATGGCCTATATGCTCTAATCAAAAGACATAGGATAGCTGAATAGATAATGGAATATTAGGAGGCTGTAAAAAAGAAGAAAATTATTACCTTTTATGACAGCACTAGGGGTCCGGTGCACAAAAATTTGTGCACTCGGCGGGGAGGGGGTCCCTCAGCCTAGCCTGTGCCCCTTGCAGTCTGGGACACCTCTGGGAGGGGAGGGGGATGTCCACCTGCTGGCGTGCCTGGCCAGCCTGGGTGAGGGGCTGAGGGCCATTTTCAGGCTGCCCACAGCCCCTTCAGGGTTCGTGCACTGGGGGGTGGGAGGGCTGGTGAGTGCAGGCCTGGATGTTTCCCACTGGAGGGCCCACTATCGCACATGCCTGGTGGGCCCCCACCACTGAAGGGACACACCTGGCACAGAGCTGGGTGGCGAGCCAGGGGCAGACGCTGGTGCAGGATCCCTCGGTGGGGCCCTGCTGCTGAGTGAACACACCAGGGGTGGAGCCGGGCAGTGGACTGGCTTCGGATGCTCTGCACTGTGCAGCAGACGCTCCCGCACATCCTGCGGAGGCCCCTAGGTGGCAGACAAAGGCAGCGGACCCTGGACAGGTGCTCCCGCACGCCCCCGAGGAGGCCCCCAGAGCAGAACTACACAGCAGACCCAAAACAGGCATTCCTGGACACCCTGAGGAGGCCCCCGGGGGGTGGGGCCAGGCAGGGGACCCAGGATAGCTGCTCCTGCAAGCCCTGCGGAAGCCCCCGCTCTCCTGCATGCCTGGTGGAGGCCCCCCAGGGGGCGGAGCCATGCAGTGGACTTGTTACAGGTGCTCCTGAACGCCCCGAGGAGGCCCCGGGCTGGACCCCCCCCCCACTGAGTTGACACATATGGAGGCTCTCAGTGCAGAGCTGCCCTGCCAGCCTCCATCTTGGCTGGGTTAATTTGCATACAGCTACTCTGATTGGTTGGTGGGCATGGCTTAGGCATCCCAAAGAAATGGTCAATTTCAATATTATGCTTTTATTAGTTTAGATAATTGAAACACTGTTGCTTTAAGCTGAGGCCTAGGCAGGTAACAAAACCTCCTGTTTGTTTCAGCTCTGTGGCTTCTATAATTGAAACATTGTTATCGTGACCAGAGGCTCAGCCAGCCTAGGCAGGCAGTTGCAACAGAAGCCTCTGGTTTGCTCTAGCTCCATGGCTGCCGGCCTCCATCTTGGCTGGGTTAATTTGCATACATCTGCTCTGATTGGCTGGGAGGCAGGGCTTGGCTGGTGGGCGTGGCTTAGGTGTCTCGGGTGATGGTCAATTTGCATATTACTCTTTTATTATATTAGATGGGTGGACCTGGAGATTATTATGCTAAGTAAAATGAGCCAATCAGATAAAGACAAATGTCAAATGATCTCACTCATATATGAAATCTAATAAACAAAAACAAACCTATGAATAAAATGGAAATAGAGGCATGAATAAATGGAACAGTCTGACAGCTGTCAGAGAGGAGGGGCGATTGGATGAAAGAAGGTGAAGAGATTAGCCTAATAATGTATATGCATAACCCATAGACACAGACAACAGTGTAGTGACGGCCAGTGGAAAAGAGGGTGGGCTGTGTGGAGGAGGGTAAAGGGGAAGAAATGGGGATATCTGTAATAGTGTTAACAATAAAAGTACAGAATATATATACGTTATTTTTTAGAGTAATACAGTGTTCTCTTATAGCTCTTATCTTCCCAAGAGCCTGCTCCATTACACCATCCCTCACCAAATGTGTATATGTGTTACAATCAAACACCACCCTGCCCTCCCCCAAAAAGCAAGACCCATATATATGCTATCTACAAGAGACCAGCTCATAATGAAAGATACACACATACTAAAAGTAAAGGGCTAAAAAAAGATATTTCATGCAAGTAAAATTAAAAAAGAAAAAAGTTGGCATATCAATATTCATATCTCCCAAAATAAATTTAAAACACAGACTATAGTAGGAGAGATATAAGTGCACTACATAATGATAAAGGGAGAAATCTGACAATAAAATGTAATCTCCATAAATATTTATGCATCCACCACAAGAACACCTAAATATGTAAAGCAAATCTTGATGAACACAAATTGAGAAATTGATAGTAACACAGTTATAGTAGGGAATTTTAACTCCCCATTGACATTAATGGATAGATCTTCCAGACAGAAAAATCTATAAGGAAATGGTGGTCTGAAATGACACACTAGATTAGATGGATTTAATTGATATCTTCAGAGCATTTCACCCTAAAGCAACAAAATATACATTCTTTTCAAGTGCTCATGGACCATATTAAGACACAAAACAAGTCTCATTAAGTTTAATATGATCAAAATAATGTCTCTGACCTCAATGGTATAAAACTAGAAACCAATCCAAGAATGAAAGTGAAAATCACACAGATATGGAGGCTAAATAACATATTACTAAACAATGAATGGGTTAACAGTGAGATCAAGGAAAAAAATAAAAAGATACCTTGAAACAAATAAAAATGAAACCACAACACCACCAAATCTATGGGACAGAGCCAAAGCAATACTAAGAAGGAAATTCATAGGATTACACACCTATCTCAGAAACAAGAAAAATCTCATATAAGCACTCTAACTGTGACTTCAAGAAACTTGAAAAAGAACAGCAGGCATAGCTCAAAGTGAGTAGAAAGAGGGAATAATAAAGTTCAGAGCAGAATAAGTAAAATGAAATCTTAAAAAAATACAAAGTGTGAATGAAACCAAGAGCTTGTTCTTTGAAAAGATAAACAAAATTGACAAACCTTTAACTGGATTCATCAAGAAAACAAGAGAGACAACCCAAATAAATAAAATCAGAAATAAAAGGGGAAAAGTAACAACAGACACCAAGGAAATACAAAAGATGGTAAGAAAATATTAAGAACAAATTGTACAATATGGAAGAAATTAATAAATTTCTAGAAACATACAATCTTCCAAAACTGAATCAGGAAGAATCAGAGAACCTGAATAGGCTGATTACAGCTAATGAAATTGAAGCAGTAATAATAATAATCTACTCTAATAAAAAAGTAATATGGAAATTAACCATCTCTCGGGGATGCCTAAGCCATGCCCACCAGCCAAGCCACACCCACCACCCAATCAGATTTGCTGTATGCAAACTAACCCAGCCAAGATGGAGTCCAGCAGGACGGCTCTGCACCGGGGGCCTCCGTGAGGCCATGCACTAGCATCCACTGCCCGGCACGGAGTGCCCACCCTTGGTCCATTGCCTGGCTCTGCTCCGGGTGTGTCAGCTCAGTGGCGGGGGGACCCCCCCCGAGTGCACAAAGTTTTGTGCACCGGGCCCCTAGTAATAATAATAATAATAATAATAATAATAATAATAAACTCCCCACAAATAAAAGTTCTGGCATTACATTATAAAGGTCATGCACCATGATAAAGTGAGATTTATTCTAGGCATACAAGACTGGTACAATATCCACAAATCAGTAAATGTAATTCACCACATAAACAAAATGAAGGTTAAAAACCACATGATCATATTAATAGATGCAGAAAAAGCACTTGATAAAATCCAGCACCCATTTATGATAAAAACTCTCAGTAAAGTGGGAATAGAGGGAACATATTTCAACATACTAAAGGCTGCAAATATGACAAACACTCAGCCAACATCATACTCAATGGGCAAAGACTACAAGAATTTCTCTTAAGATCAGGAAGCAAGACAAGGATGTCTGCTTTCACTACTCTTATTCAACATAGTATTGGAAGTCCTAGCCACAGTGATTAGATGAGAAGAAATAAAATACAATCAAATTGGAAAGGAATAAGTAAAACTGTCATTATTTGTAGATGGCATGATACTATTTATAGAGAACTCTAACAATTCCACTAAAACTGCTAGAACTGATAAAGTGAATTCAGTAAAGTAGTAGGATACAAAATAAATATCCATAAATCAGTTGCATTTTTATACACCAATAATGAAGTATCAGAAAGGGAAACTTGGAAATACTTTTTTATTATCTTGGGTTTATATTTTACTCTCTGAGAAGATATTAAATCATTTTATTTCTGACACTTTTTCTTTAACAATTTTTTTTGGCTAGCATCTATTCTTTATTTTTTACAAGAAGTATATAAATTTTAAGAGAATAAAGTATAACTATTTCAGATGGGTTTTTCTCATTTTTTAAAATTTATGTATAAATTGGGTCAAGATTGCTATATTTATAGCATTTTTCCATCTGAAAACATCTATATAATAAAAGACTAATATGCAAATCGACTGAATGGCAGAATGACTGGTCACTATAATGTGCACTGACCACAGGGGCAGACGCTCAAAGCAGGAGCTACCCTCTGGTTGTCAGTGCACTACCACAGGGGGAGAACTACTCAGTCAGAAGCCAGGCTAAGGAATCCCCCCACCTCCCAGTGCACAGATGTCATGCACTGGGCCTCTACTTATATATAATGTATTCTTGAGTATGTAATACTTTAAAATTTGAATTGTCAATCAAATATTCTTTCCTTGTACATGCCTTCAGAGAATTTCTGATGAATAACAAGACATTTTGTTGTCAGACATTTATTTTCACCTTGATGTCTAAACAAATTATACTGGTTTAAGTAGTATATTTCTCCCTTTACATGTCTAGGTACATAATTATATCAACTACAAATATATGATGCTCTTTTTTTCCCATTTTTAATAGAGATTATTCTATTTCACTCATTTATCACATACTTATAATATAGCATAAAGAACTGTAGTGAAAATTATTTCCCTTAAAGTTTTGCTATTTTCTTTAAGACATTTGTCATCAAAATGGCAGAATGGGAATTTTATATCATCTTACCCCCAAAGAACACAATTTTGACAATCAACCATGAACAATAGTGCTTTTGTGAAATTCCAGGTATCCAGCAGAGAAGTGCCAGCACACCACTGGACCAAGATTGTATATATTGAAGAGGGTAAAAGAAACCAGTTTTATTTTATCAGCCTCACCCCTCCCCATAGCAGCACAGCATAGGGCCAAGAGAGTGTTCATAGTTTACAGTTTCTCCAAGAGGGGAAAATGAGAACATGTGAGAGACAATCTGGCTTCCCCCAATGCATGACACTGCCTAAGATGACCACTTTTTCTTGCCCCATCAAAACTGAGGTGCTCTACATAACTGGGAGAACATCATCCAGGCCTCTCAGGGAGCATCAGAGGGGCTTGGATCTTACTGAAACATTGTGGTCTTTATAAGGAAGTCCATCAATGAGGCACTGTGGTGCAGATTTTTCCCCAGAGTCAGTAAATTGGTTTCTGAAATATGAAGACATCAAGACGAAAAATCAAGAAAACATAACAACACCTAAGGAAAACTATAATTATCTAGTAACCGAAAGGAATTGGGTTTATTCTTTTTATTGGGAATTTATTTTACCAATAAAAAATTCAAAATTTAAGAAAACTCAGAGAGATTCAGGAAAATAATATATGGACAAAACAAGTTTAACAGTGATATATAAATTATGAAAAAGAACCAAACAAAATATGGAATTAAAGAATACAATGAATAAAATGAAAAGTCTATACTGAGCATCAATAGCAGATTTGATAGGAAAAGGAAAGAATATCTGACATGAAAGATAATATCACTTGAAATTATTTAGTCATAGGAGAACAAAGAAAAAATAATGAAGAAGAATTTAAAAAAGCCTACATAAATTATAGGATACCATCAAAACAAAGAACATATGCAACATTGGAGTCCCAAAATGAGAAGAAAGAGGGGTACAAAAAGCTTATTTCATAGGAAATAATTGCTGAGAACTTCTCAAATATGGGAAGAGATGAATACATCCAAGTTTATGAAGCTCACAAGGTCCCCAAAAGTTTCAACCCAAAAGATCTCCTCTAAGATATATTACATCTGAAATCAAAGGTTTTAGGAGACAGATATAGATATAGATATAGATATAGATATAGATATAGATATAGATATAGATATAGATATAGATATATAGATATAGATATAGATATAGATATATAGATATAGATATAGATATAGATATAGATATAGATATAGATATAGATATAGATATAGATAGATATATTTAGTCTAATATCTCAGAATCTTATCCAATAAAAGAGTAATATGCAAATTAACCATCACTCTGAGACAAAGATGGTGGCAGCTGGGACAAAATGCTTGCATCGTCACCATGGTGATGACATAGGAATTTTGCCCCAGCCCACTGGAAGAGGGCCTCTGGGCCTCCTTGGTTGCTGCTGCCACTGGGGTGTTAGGCCCCCTGCAGGCTGGGTCTCTGCTCTTCGGACCCCAGCAGCCATGGAAGCCTGCCTCTGACCGGACATGCTGGCAGTCCCCCAAGGCTGCTGGGGTCTGAAGAGCAGAGACCCAGCCTGCAGGGGGCCTGGCACCCCAGCAGCTCCAAGCCCTGCCTCGGCGATGGGGCCACTGGGGTCTGAAGAGCGGAGACCCAGCCTACAGGGGGCCCGGCACCCCAGTGGCAGCAGCAACCAAGCAGGCCCTGTAGGCAAGCTGAAAATGGCCCTCGGCCCCTCATCCAGGCTGGCCACACCCCCATGGGGTGACAGTCTCCAGTGGAGGGGCTTGGATAGCCTGCAAGCAGCCATCAGCCCCTCACCCAGGCTGACCAGGCATGCCAGCAGGTGGACATCCCCCAAGGGGTCCCAGACTCCGAGAGAGCACAGGCTGGGCTGAGGGACCCCTCCCCCTAAGTGCACAAATTTTTGTGCACCGGGCCCCTAGTATTTGAATATTGCCAGTTTTGATTTATCCACTTAACTCCAGACTTGTTTATCAATCTAACTTTTTTGTTTCTCATTTGGATATTTAGAAAATTTAAATTAGCATAGTCAAAATAGAACTTCAGAGAATTATTAATTTTAGTGATTAAGAATAAGAGTGTATTCTATATTTACTTCATTTTTTCTGTTTCCAACGTTCTTCCACATTTTTATGTGGCCTCATACTTCTTCTCTTCTGCCTGAAGAATTTCTTATAACAATTTTTAGAGCTCAGCTATTACAGCAAAGAATTTTCTCTATTTTTGCTTGTCTAAAAAGTTCTTGTTATTTTATCTTTATTTTTGAGGGACAACTTATATTTTATAAAATTCTGGATTGTCAGTATTTCTAGCACTGTAAAAATGTAACCTTATTGTCTAATAACTGCTGTTATTTTTATCTTCCTTCTTCTGTAGAGTTTTCCCCCCTCTGCTTTGTGTTTATCTTTTATTTTTAGCAGTTTTATTGTTTATTTGTTTGATATTTTTCTGCTTTGGTATCTTTGAGATCTTAGATTTATTTGATGAGTTTCTGATTATTTTTGGAAAATTTTTGGTCATCGTCTCTTCAAATATTTCTTCCATTCATTCTAATCTTTTCCTCCTACTGTTCTAATTACATGTATATGAAATCATTATATATTATCTCTTGGATGGTCTGTTTTGTTTTTACTCTTTTCACTTTGTGTTTTAGTTTGAAATTTTAAAAATAAGGAATTTTGACTTATTTTTCAGGTCACTGATTCTTTTCCCATCTGTAGTAAATCTGTTGATGAGCTCATATAAAAAATTCACTTCTGATATTGTATATGTAAGTTTATTTATAGCATTTTTATTTAACTCTATATCATTTCTCTGCTGAAATTTTCATTGCTTATCCATGTTTTCCACTAAACCTCTGGTGTTTAATCATAGTTATTTTTAAATTATCTGATTGATAATTCCAGCACCTGGTTAATATTTTGTCTATTTCAATTGCTTTGGTTTTTGACAATGGGTTATTTATATATATAAAATTGATTTTTTACAGAGAGGAAGAGAGAATGATAGAGAGTTAGAAACAATGATGAGGGAGAAACATTGATCAGCTGCCTCCTGCACACCTCCTGCCAGGGAAGTACCCACAATCAAAGTGCACGCTTTTGACTGGAATCAAACCTGGTGACCTTTCAGTCAGCAGGCTGATGCTCTATCCACTGAGCCAAACTGGTTAGGGCAACAATGGACTATTTTTAACTTGCTCTATTTTGTGTTTCATAATTTTGTGTCGAATCCTGAACATTATATAGCAGATACTGAGGTAAATGGTATCCATACCTTGAACTGGGCATGCCACTTTATCTATCATGCTGTTCATGTGGAGTTGAACTATTTCGGGGTTTTGTTGTTGTTATCATTACCTCTAGTGACCACCAGGTTCAAAATTCTCTAACAGCAGCCTTGTGTTTTGTGGGTGGGCGATGAAGTAAATACCACAGGGTTTTTATCAATAATTTGTCCCCCTCTCCTCAGTTTGCAAGCATTCCTGCATGTGTGAACTAGGGGGCTCTTTCCAAGTCCCTTCCTTATCCCAATAGTAGACATATCTTGCTGTTACTTACTACTAGGTTTTTGGTGAAACAGAGGGGTATCCCCTGTTGTCTTGGTTCAGTTTTAATATTAATCTCAGTTTTGCTGTGCTTGTCTCTAGGTTTAAGGCTTTCTCAGTGTTCCTGCCCATCTTCTCCAGAGCAGAAAAAAATATCTGCCTTTAGCCCTGACCGGTTTGGCTCAGTGGATAGAGCATTGGCCTGTGGACTCAAGGGTCCCGGGTTCAATTCCAGGCAAGGGCATGTACCTTGGTTGCGGGCACATCCCCAGTGGGTAGTGTGCAGGAGGCAGCTGATGGATGTTTCTCTCTCATCGATGTTTCTAACTCTCTATCCCTCTACCTTCCTCTCTGTAAAAAATCAATTAAATTATATATTTTTTAAAATCTGCTTTTATTTGCAGTTGATTTTGAGAGGGAGACATTTTATCGTCACATCTTCCCCTTCATCCTCCTCATTGTTAGGACCTCTCTGCTAAGTGTTCATGTAGGATCCTTGGCCAGAGATGATTTCCTGCCATTTGTCCACAGGTAGAGAATGTATCTTACATCTTACTTCAAGGATCTTCCTCTAAGGAAACAAATGTGTACAACAGTTGGAAAATTTTCCAATTCCTTCCAAAGAGGTAGACACATTTTGCTTCTATCCATCCCCTAAAAACAATTATTATTTGTCTGTGCCCTGAGCCAAAAAATGTTTGCTAGCCTCTTCCAGCAGCCTGTGGGATTGTTTCTGGTGGGAGCATTATATAAATTATTCAAACTATATATTGGCTCCATGTTATTTATTTCTTCACAACAATCTGGAACTATTAGCTCAAAAGCCTATTGGGGTCAATCTCATATTTTTGTCCATCTACTTGTTCAAAAATATAGTCCAAATCAGCATATTTTAATATAGAGCTTGCCTTATTTCCATACACCACAAAAGTGTACCCCAAATCTGCTAGCCATAGATACTAGTAAAATAAAGCCTGGGATTATAAGAGACCCCAACCCACAGCTGCCCTTTGAAATTTTTTTACCCGTAGACTCCTCATTGAGCTGTTGAGTTACATCATCCAGACACCTCTCTCAAGAATTCCTGCCCTAACCGGTTTGACTCAGTGGATAGAGCGTTGGCCTGCGGACTCAAGGGTCCCGGGTTCGATTCTGGTCAAGGGCAGTAGGGAGTGTGCAGGAGGCAGCTGATCAATGTTTCTCTCTCATCAATGTTTCTAACTCTTTATCCCTCTCTCTTCCTCTCTGAAAAAAATCATAAAATATATTTTTTAAAAAAGAATTTCCTTGTCCCTTTCTCCTTCTGGGTGGTGGCCCTATGCCATTGTCTCTGGAGGTTTTCAGGCTGTGAAATCCCCCCATTCCTCCCTTGCATATCTGTCAAAATTCCACCCAAATAAAGCTCCTTGTTTGTTATTCACCTTGTGATCACTTATTTTTACTTAATCAGGCCCAAAATACGTGAACTCACTAGAGACGGCAATAAGGATCAGGTGATTTTTGGTGATGACCAAGGAATGGATATGTTGTCTAACCAATCAGTAAATCAATTGGAAGATTGGTGCTAAACATCCTTAAGTGGTTGAGACTCCAAATATGGGATACTTACATGGTAGTTTGGCATATCATTGCTCTGTGCTCTATTGTGCTCTGTATTTTTCATGATCTTCCCTGTGCCTCATTAGCCTGGCTAAGCAGTAGCTCCAGTGTTTGAATGAACCCACACCATTAGAACTGACTTTTGGTGTGAGAATCACCAAAATGCCCAGGTAAAGTGGTCGGCTCACATGCCTGAGCTCCCCACTAGGCAGGTGATAGATGTGGTAAGACCTGAGGGTATGATTAAGAAAAGGGTAGAACTGCACATCTCTAGAGCAAGGATGGGCTGTTGGGGACCCGGTAACTGACAATAGTGGCAGGAACTCCCCACAGCCAAGCCAGGGATTTGAGGAACTCTGAGAAAAGACATCCTTGTCTAGGAGACCTGGATGGTACATAAACAAGCCAACAAGGCACAGACAACCAATTGAGGTCACTCTCCTAAGTACAGTTGGAGGAGGAAGCAGCCTTTGCAAGCAGCAAGAAAGCCTCTGTGATGCTGTTATGCTGCAGTGATTTCATCATTATAGCTTCTCCTCAGAGGAGTACTGAGACCCCACCCTTGGTCTGAGCCAGCTAGCGTGTACTCTAAATTGATGAAGGCAAAGTAATGGATATGTCTGTCCATTCCAGGACTCCAAATATGTATCTGTTCAGCTGAACACATCCTCCAAACCATAAGGCATGTGGTGGGCATTGCTTAGGGCAGTTTGTCACCAAGACCTCCCACCGCCAGAAAGGAGGTGGAAGCCTAAAATCCTGGGGGAGATGACAAGGCCTGGTGCTCTGATGAAAGGGCAGCACAATATCCCCACAGCAGTGGCTGAAATAGTTTACCCTCTGCTTTGCCAGTAATCACCCACGGAGTACAAAGAGAGAAGAGAAGAATAAAGGGCAAAGAAAAGGGAAAAGTTCTCACTTGGAGGAGGAAAAACCATCTCTCTCTCACTCTTAGGCCCAATCTCTCCTCAATGAGTTAACCCAGGAAAAGGGCCATATAGAATGCATCTGATAGGGGTGTGCTCTATTCAACAGGCACTGAATTTAGACAATTGGCTGCTGTGGCACTGAATGCAGGAAAAGGATGTTCTTACTAAAAGATCGTGTGTTGGTTGTGCAGAAGGCGGGGATAACCCACAGAGGAGGAGTTGGACCCTGGTCCACATATACTTGGTTGATGTGGACTTTAATGGCTTGGAAAGCTGTTCAGCCTACATTAGGTCTCATAATGGCTTGGGCACACTGTCAATGGAAAATGTTAGTTGAGGCCAAAGATCTCCACTAGTTGGAGATTTTGGAGTTGCTTTTCAGGCAACTGATGGCCTCAAACATGATGACTTGGCAGGTCCAGAGGAGGCTGAAATGAATCCTGTGTCCACCAGTTGTTTCTCAGGAAGGCCTTTTGAAAAATAAGCATTCTCTTTACTGCAATAATAGATAATGCTAAAACAATGTAAGAGGACATAGATGCCCTGTGTTGAAAAGATAGTCATATCTCAGGAGTTATCCATACAAATTAAGTAAATAGGCTAAGAAACAAAACTCATGGATGAATCTCATCATACTTTAGGTCCAGTGGTCTTAACAGGTTTACCTTAAGAATTGGCTAATAAGGAGGGTGCGCGCGCGCGCGCGCGCGTGCGTGTGTGTGTGTGTGTGTGTGTGTGTGTGTGTGTGTGTGGAGGGCGAGGGAGTGTGATCCAGATAGCCAAAGACAAGTACCAAAGCACATAATGTTATTTTATTACTAAATAATTAAACAAGTCAAAGTCTTCTCCTTTTTGGATCTATTCTCCTTAATTTCCCCCACTGAATGGGAAGAATGACTGCAAGTGAACTTTAAAATCCTAGTTTGTGGCCTTATAGGATTCTGGACCAATAGAATGTTTTATCACTGGCTTTAAACTCAGAGTTTATGAAGTAACATACAACTTAGATTGTAAAACATGGGCCAAGGGACAAATTGTAATATAAATAAGCCTAAAAAGTCCTCTATCTATTGGTCCTATGTCCACTTCTTTACACCAGGTTAGGGTTGGGATAATTATCTGAAAAGCCCATCAGAGATAAACCAAATGTTCACTCATACAATTTTAAAATTATAGCCCAATAAACATATTTTTAGCCATTTAGAACCTACTTTCGCCCATTTCATGAAAGTGAACATGACATCTGCTAGACATAGATAAAACAAATTCAAGGACTGTGAAAGATTCCAAGCTGTGGAAATTCCTCATCATGTTAGATGCAAGCCCCTCTCTAAATTCTCTTTTCCCTCTTGTCCTTCTGGGTGTGGCCCCAGAGTCTCTGAAAGGTCTCATGCTAAGAAGGAATTCCCTTCCTCATACAAACCTGTGCTACTATCAACTCATCTTTGTCCTTGATCAGCTCCCAATTCCTGAAGTCATTATAAGAGAGAAAAATTTGTAGAAGCATATAAGACTTCCTACTCTCCCTCCTCCCCATCAACCACTACCCTCCTCATGCCAGAGTATCACCAAGGAAGACTGTCTTTGGTCTCCCTCCTTTCCCCTCTATTAGTTTCCTAACATTGCTGTAGCAAGTACTAGGAATTGGGTGGCTTACCACAGGAGAAAGATTCTCACAATTATGGAGACTAGAAGTCCAAGTTGAGGCGTCAGCACAGCCATGCTCCTTCTGAGATGCCTTCCTTGCCTCTTCCTAGCCAGCTTCCGGTGGTGCTATCAATCTTGGCATTCCTTTGCTGGAAGGTACATGGCTCCAATTTCTGCTTCTGTTGTTATATGGCATTCTCTGTGCATCTCTCTTCTCTTCTAAGGAAACCAGTCAGAATGGATTAAAACCCATCCTATTTCAATATCTCCTCATCTTTACTAAATGCATCTATTTCCCATTAAGATTATATTCTGAGGTTCTGGGGGTTAAGACTTCAAAATATCTTTTAGGGAGACACAACTTAACCCAAAATGTTCCTTTCTCATAAGCACATGGTGAAGATCTGTGTGAAGGGTTATGCAAATGATTATTACCTCCTCTTATATCAAGGCTCCCAGCTCTTTCACACTTACATAGTAGCCCACACTTAGACCTTAACAATTCATTAATACATTAATTAATGGTTTCTCTTCACCCACTTGTATGGTGACCACCTCCTTCTCCCATGCTCTGTCAACGATGAAACAGCCTTTCCCTTAACAGGCTTCATTTTGGAATATAGGTTACTTGGTTGCCTTGGGATTTCAGCTTGTAATAGGCTCAAGGAAGTGATAGTATTTAGGCTTTATTGCAAACTGTTCTTTGCAGCTTTCTTCATTTTAAGAGAAAGTGAAAGTCATAAACTTTTGAATTCTACTCACCTGTCTACCTATCAACCTACTTCTCCTTCAGGCTTCCCCATTTTTTACAATATCCTCACCCATTTTCTAAAAAATAAAAAAATATCTAGTAGCAGTGTTTGATTTTGTGCTCTTATCTTCCCTATCACATTAAATCAATCATCATGGCTCTTCTGTTTTACTCTCATATGATAGAAAATTAAAGATAAAGGAGATGCTAAGACATTCAAGTGAAAACTGTCACCAGATTGAATTGTGAGATGGATTGTGGGAAAATCGTGGCAATATCCAAGTTTTCATCCATTTTACAGAATGGTTAAAGATAAAATGAATTTGCATTTTAGTACCTTCTATGAGTCCTGCTTTTTAAGTTCAATATGGAGACTCACTTTGTCAGAGATCCACTTTCTGTTTCTCCAAGTCCTGAGCCAGGTGTGTATGTTTTTAGCTCTGTGATGAGTCAGTGGCTTCTGCATGAGTTCCTCATGGCCAAATTCAAAGGCTGCAGAGGAGGGAGAGTCTCCCGCCACCACCCTTGCACTCACCAGAATAACTGGTTGCTATGATGTGCACTGACCACCAGAGGGAAGCTCTTGAGTTGAGTGTCTGCTCCCTGGTGGTCAGTGGACATCATAGAGACCAGTCATTCTACCATTCGGTCTAATTGCATATTAGCCTTTTATTATATAGGATAGGTACTTATTTATTGTCATTATATTTCTGAATGGCTAGGTTTCACGCTCTGTTTCTTCTTCTCATTACAGCAATCCATTAGCATTTCTTGTAATGCTGGGTCGGTGTTATGTACTCCTTTAGTCTCTCTCTCTCTCTCTCTCTCTCTCTCTCTCTCTTTTCTTTTGGTCTGGAAAGTTCTTTATTTGACTGTCTATTTTGAATGCTACCCTTTCTGGATATAGTAATCCTAGTCTCAGATCCTCGCTTTCTATTACCTGGAGTACTTTCATGCCATTCCCTTCTGGCCTGTAGAGTTTCTGATGAGAAATCGGGTATCAGCCTTATGGGAACTGCTTTGTAAGGTAACAGTTTTCTTTTCTCTTGCTGCCTTTAAGATTCTCTTTGTCTTTGATTTTTGGCATTTTAACTATGATGTGTCTGGGCATGGGCCTGTTTTGTTCTTCTTGTTTGGGGCTCTCTATGCTTTTTGAACTTGTGTGACTTTTTCCTTTACCAGGTTAGGGAAGTTTTCTGCCATTATTTCTTCAAATACCTTCTCTATGCCTTTCTTCCTTTCTGGCACACCTGCTATTCTAATATTGTTATGTTTCACGTTGTCCCACAGCTCCTTTAAACTGTCCTCTTGTTTTTTTAATTGTTTTTTCTTTCTGGTTTTATGATTAAGTGATATTTTTAACCCTGTCTTCTAATTCACTGATTCAGTCTTCACCTTTTCCTAATCTGCTCTGTATTCCTTCCAATGTGTTGTCATTCTTTATCTCAGACTGTTCTTTTTTCATAGTTACTATATCTTTTTTCAAGCTGAGCATCTTTACTATCATTTCTCTGAACTCTGTTTCAGATAAATTTCTTATCTCCGCTTCATTTATCTCTTATTCTGGAGAATTCTATAGTTCTTTCATTTAAGGGTTGTTTCTTTGTCTCCTCATTTTGGCTTTCTGTTTGGGTTTGTGACTATGTACTATGTAGATCCTCTACACCTCTCAATCTCTAGTGCAGGATAGTGTTAAAGGCTGTTTTTTGACTAATTGGATTAGGCAAAGACTCAAAGCTTCCAGAGACTGCCTCTGCCTATAGACTGATAGGATTCTGACTTGAATTTTGACTTCCACCCCTCCACCCCAGGCCACACCCTTCAGGTGTGGTGAGAGTTTGTTTTTTTTTTGTTTTTCCAACAGGATGGGGCTGTTGCTTCTACCTGGAGACTAATTGTTAATTTTAATCTCTTAAATGGCCTCAGGGAAAGGTGTTTACCAATACTGTGTGTCAACTATCTTCTCCCAGGCAAGGCAAATGTCTATGTGGGAAAGATATCATTCTCTGTGTGAGGGAATGACACAGCCCAGGAAACTTGGAGTGTCTATCTTCTGGGCTCTATCATCTGAATCCTAAGCCTTGGCTTTTGCCCTCAAAACTCCACCCTCCCTCTGCTGGAGCACAAGGTGGCTCCACAGGGAATTTTGTGCATTGGCCTTTTAAAAGGGTGCCTGAATTTTCAGCTGTTACTCTCTGGCAGACAGTGCCACACTGCTTTTCAAAGCCAGATGCTATGTGAGTACCTCCTCAGTTTTGGTGCTCTCTGCTGGGGAGCCCAGCTTGGAGATTAAATCCCAGAGTTCTCAGTAGCAACCCCCAACAGCTGAGATATCTCTCTTGGACTTCCATTGCTGTCTGTGGGTGTTCAGCCATCCCTTTTGCACATCCATGTCTCCTACCAGTCTCTATCCAGTGGTTCTCAACCTTCTGGCCCTTTATATATATACAGTTCCTCATGTTGTGACCCAACCAAAAAATTATTTTCGTTACTACTTCATAACTGTAATGTTGCTACTGTTATGAATCGTAATGTAAATATCTGATATGCAGGATGGTCTTAGGTGACCCCTGTGAAAGGGTCGTTCAACCCCCAAAGGGATAGCCACCCACAGGTTGAGAACTGCTGAGCAGTTTCAACTTTCAGTCCTCGGGTTTCAGGGTTCTTTCCTGCAAGTTTTCCGTTGGTTATTTAGGAAGTTTTTCTGTATTTTAGTTGCAATACCAGTTTGTTTCTGGGAGCATGTCTGTGCAGCATCCACTTACTCTGCCACCATTTTTAATCTCCGTGTTTTCTTTTTCTTTTAGCTATAATTTAATATTTGATTAATAGTTTATTATTTAAAACAAACCATCTCCTTAACAGTTTGAAGCAAAATACTTATCTGTTGATGAGCTCTTCTTTCTTATGCTGCCCTAAATCTACGTATATCAATGTTCTACTGTGGAAAGTGTACCCCAAGGACTCCAAAGCCCTGGATTCAAGCTTGACTTCCCTACTTCTGGAAGCTGACTTGAACAAATGCCAGAACATTACCTAAAGCTGCTTTCTTATCCGTGAAATGAAGTAATACTCCCTATGACTACCTGACTTACAGGGTTCTCATGTAGGTTAATGGTCAAAGGGCTTGAGTGACTTCCGTGTTACAAAAATGTATCCTGGTGTCATTGTGGCTAGATATGTGCTTATTAAAATCCAATTTGAATTTTCTCCTGCCTCTGTTCAGCCAAAGAGTAGTACTATTTATTTTTCCCTTTATGGAGATGACTTGGGCAGCATAAAGACCGAAAAGAATCAAGTTTTGTGTTACTATCCTAAATGAGAGTAACATAACATATTATGTTATATCTATTAATTATTTAACCATATGGAAAACGAGAGAGGGAAAAATAAACAGAACCCCCAAATTTCTCTATAATACTTATTTAATATTGTAGGTGTTTGTTTAAAAAAATAAATGAGTAATTGAATTCTAGCACTAAAAACTAAAGTTATCACACATGTATTTAGTGCTTAGAAAGGTCCAAATACTTGGCTAGATATAAGAATAGCAGGGATAAATTTAATGGAATCTCTGTTTTTTAAAGAGTAAGAGACATAATAGGGAGACTAGATCATGTCACATGTACAAATAAATATAATTCATAATAGAAAATGTGTGTTACCATCGAGAAAAAAAAACACCCAGTTTAAACAATCACATCATTTCTTTTCCACACAGAGCATCTTCCTACGACTTTTTTACTTTTGCTACCACATTTACTGAAATTGAACTAGTGTGTTCGAAATGACCTCTAAGTTAGGCAATTTGTCTAAGGTTTGATATCCTGATCAAAAGGAAAAAATACAGAACTAGAAAAAAAAATGGCTCCATTGCAGGCATTTGTTAATGAGGCTGTCAGGAAGGCTGGAAGAGATAAAATATTTAAATAATATACTTCTTGATCTTATTTGTGTACAGAAGAATGTTATTTTTGACAAAACGTGGTCCCTTTTAGACAATGACACTGGGTAATGTAAGGATGGGGATTTTCCTAGAATGGCCTAATGGGTCTGATACATAAAGAGGCACTGAGAGCTTTGGGGAGTGATGATTCTTCCTAAAATTCCTCGTGGTTACCTTCTGGTTTGAGCAAGAGGTTCAGTCATCCCTGGTGCTCAGAATAAGGGCTCTGGCCAGGTCAATCCCCATGATTTCTCCTGATGTCTCTGGACATCTGATGCTTGTGCTTGTATTGTTTTTCTCCTGCTGCCCTGTATCCTTTACCTTTGAATGGAAGCCTCAGGTGAGTACACTCTGTAAAGTCTGGCAGCGAATTCTTGCAGAGGACCAAAATTGGGGAACACCACACACTCAGCTCAACACCATATAATTAGGGACTCAGATAGGACATTTGAAGTGACCCTCCCCAACTCTGTAATTTTGATAATAAAGGCTAAGGCATTGTTTATGGGAAAGAAAGATGAGGTAAGGGGTGAGGGAATTAAAAAAAAAAATTGTCTCCCGGTGGCTTCTCCCTGCTCACTCCTTGGCCGAAGTCACAAAAATATTCCTTCCCATGAAGGGCAGCAAAGCATCTGTAGATGGAAGTGAGTGGGGGGAGGTAGCTACACAAATAACAGCAGATTCAAACAGAAGGGAAATTGGCCAAGGACAGGCACCTTGCTGCTCCCATCTGTTCTAGCTAAAGTGACCGACAGCTGACTTCAGTTCCTGGAGCCACAGTGTCAGGGCCTGTGACTGCCTGTGAGAGGGAGGATGGAGTGTCCAGGAGGAATTTGAAAAGATATTTTATTTGACTGGAATTTGGTCAATTAAAGAGTTAAGCTACTTTTTAGACCCATCTTCAGAATTGCTTTTGAAGTAGAAGTTGAGTTTGGGGGATTAGGGATGACATCATGAGCACTCTAATTCAGGATCCCTAATTGGCTTGTAGCTTTCACAGAAATCTGGTTAGAGGGGCAAACTCCAGCTCTGTTAAGTTGCTTAAAGACAAGAATATGTGGTTCATGTCCCGAAATAGGAAACTGCCTGTCTCCTCTCTTGGATATTAAGTGGAATACTCTGAGACTACTGACTTGCTGGAAGTGCTAGGAACTTTAGATGGATTGAATGCGAGCTTAATGCTGTGAATCTGACTCAAGGGATGACTGATGCTGAGATAAAGGAAGCTATATTTTCAAAACCCTTCAGTGCCTGCACTGTGAGGGGACAGGATGATGGGAGGGAAGCCGCCCCAGGTCACCTTGCTCAGTTCCCCTGAATGGGGAAAAGATTAGAATCATTCAGAAGCCATGGAACAATAAGAATACAACAGAAGAAAAAACAAAACAAAACAAAACAAATCTTTGGAACAATTAAACCAGGCAGAGATACTTTATAGTTAACTAAAAATGGCATGAAAAAGGAGGTAATTGGAGTAGCCACTAAGTGTTAATGAATCACTGTAAAGGATGATAAAAGCTGCAATACTAACTCCTCACACTGTAAAACTGACACCATCGTAATTATCCTAGTTCTCAACAGGAAAGGAGCAAAGGGAAGGACAGATATTATGGGCATGTGATTTGCGCAGCTTCACCAGGAAGCTAAAGCTTGACATCCCCCAGGGAGCCACCAGTCTATTGCTGAAGATCTCAGATCGCTTTGAGAAGGGACCGCACAGGGACGAGAATAAACACGTGGCCAGTAAAGTTAGGGTGATGTCGCGAGGTACTTGCTGTCACGGATCATTGGGCAGAATGGGCGTGGCCACTGCAAGGCTGCTCAATTGGGGATATTTAATCCGCAAAGGACTTTGCCGTCCTGATGCTTTGTGCTCCTGTTGCTCTAAGCTCTCTAGGGACTCCTGTGCGGGGAGCATGCTCTGTTGACCCCTCTGCATTCATCCACAAGGCCCTGGGCCATGTGGACCCCACACACGATAGGCTGAGAGACTGCCATTAGCTTGATGCTGAACTGGACCCACTGCAATATGGAATGGGAACTCTGGACACTGGCTTTGCTTTTAGCTCTACTGAAACCCCAGCTGCACTTTTTCTATGACTGAAACGGGACTGTAGAAGCACAGAGCTCTTATACCACACAACTAAAAACGACTCATTCTTTGACTCTCAGAAAAGTCTTTTTCTTG
This sequence comes from Murina feae, assembly GCA_004026665.1. Lineage (NCBI taxonomy): Eukaryota > Metazoa > Chordata > Mammalia > Chiroptera > Vespertilionidae > Murina > Murina feae. The sequence continues at coordinate 7,162 of PVJC01016582.1, read as the reverse complement.
AGATATTGTAAGGACTTTACCCCCATCATCTAATGGGGAAAAGGATACCCCAATTTCTGTGATTACAAGCAAAATGATAGAGACAGTTTTACTCAGTTTATCCTGTTCTTGATGGATTGAAAATCTGATTATTACACAAAAGAAGAGTCTAACATCTCCTCAAAGCCTATGTCATTGTAAAAACTGCAAAGCAAAAAGAGGATTAGGACTTTAATGGGAGACCCCACGGTTCTTGGGGGGGGGGGGGAACAAACAAACAAAAACAAACAAACAGCCAGGGGTCAAGTGGCTTATTTATAGTGAAGGAACCTTTTTAGGATTGTTGGACATTGGTACCTACACCCACTAATAAAGTGTTAAAAATCACTGTAATTACATTAGAAGAATATGGTGTTGTAGGTGCAGAAGGCTTGCAAGTGAAAGTATGGTTCAAAATGAGGATTTCTTAATACTAATTGTGCATGGTTTGTACCTCACTCTTACCAGAATTTTTCATTGCAATGAATGTGATGTCTAAATGGGGGCTCTTCCCTTATCCAAATCATTGGGAACAGGAAGTGTTCAAGTCTGCTTCTCCCCATTTTTATTAGGCATGCTAGATAGGAAACCTTTAGACTTAACTGAGTTCACTCATCTGACTAAGGTAAAACAGATATATGCCCTGGAGAACAATTTCAACCTTAGTTGTGGACCTGTGATATGCAGTGATATTAGTGTCCACAGATTCCTTATTGCATAGTCCCCTATCGCCTAGAAGAAAAGCTGAAGGTTAACTGTGAATGATAGAACTGATTAGGGTGGTGATGATTGTGCAAGTTTCCGTTACTTGCAGGGCTTCTGACAAGAGTCTGCTGCTGCCACCCAGTGGCAACAGCTGGGATTTTTGGACTGGGACTAATGGACTGGAAGCAAAGGGAGCCTTAGAAGCCTGGAAAGTAAAAAGAACACTGGGCTTGGATTGCTAAATTTTAAAAAACCTTATGGGCTTGAGGCGGGGATTTAAAGTGGGACATGTTGATGTCCGTCAAAAAGCCCCCTTCTGATTTCTAAGGTGACTTGAACCACAAAGTGAATGCCCCATTTGCACTCTGAGGGTGGATTTCTGGATACAGGTCAGTGGCTCCAGAAACATTCAAACAATCAATGATGGGCAAAAAAAAAAGATGTAATTTTGAAAGATTACAAAAGTTGCCGTATTTGTCAACATACACATCAGAGACTAAATACAGCGATGGACCTCATACCAAGGTGATCTGTGCCCGCCTGTAGCTGGCAGGTAAATTCATGGCTCTGTGGTGGATACCAACAGGTCTTCCCTGGGATAGGTATTCCTTCTGGGTTTCAACTTGCATTTCTGTTAGCTGAAGCAAATTCTCCTTTCACAACTGAACCTAGAACAGAAAACATGATTTCAATTTGGACTTTTTGCTAATGTGTCACCTAATCAAGAACCAATTTTATTGCAGGTGCACTGCAACGAGGACTAAGGAGCATCATATAAAAGGAAGTCTACCCCCACAAAGCAGTGGGCTGACTGAAAATTGGAATGAGCAGTTGAAATACTTGCTCACTAAATTGGGAGTTATAATGGAAAGAAGAGATGGCTTCCATGATTGAATAAATGTGCGTTCAAATTTAACACGCATGGAAGTAAAGGGTATTTTGAATTAGATAGATTGTTGATATATTGTGGTGATGATAGGAGAGGGAGCACAGGAACTTATGTACCCTATTTTTAATTTTTTAGCATACTCCTATTTTTCTCTACTTCTAGTTTATTTTTGTTTTTTGTTTTTGTTGTTTATCACTGCAATACCAGGACTTGCATTTCATTGACGAGGTCTAGAAAAAGGATACAAGTTGAACATGGCACCATGACAATATCCTTAAAAATAATTGAGCAATTCCTAAGAGAATGAAGGTTATTATTTCTCCTCATCTGTTTAAATTGGATCTGTTCTGCTTTCCTACACAGTGGGTGGGACAGTAATAAGTTGATATGTATCCAACCTTATCCCATTTCACTGCAGTGGACAAAGGCTAAGGCATTGGTTAGACTCCAATTATTGCCACCTCTGTGAATCAGTCCTCTGCTGAACTTTCTAGTTGTACTCAGGGCATGGAAGGAGGATGTAGGTGAAAATCAATAACAAGTTAAAACAATGGGAAATGCTTGCTTATCTAAAGGGGGTTAAAAATGAATAATGTTAAAAAGAAAATATTAGACCAAGAGAATGATACCTTCTCTGAGATAGGTTTACACATGCCTACTTTTTGCTTGAATATAAAGATCCACATGGGCTACAAAGATTAAAGAAACATTCAACAGTAGTCATCTATATGATGGTATTGGATGATATTAACACCCTATAGAGCAGCGGTTCTCAACTTGTGGGTCACAATCCCTTTGGCGGTCAAACAACTCTTTCACAGGGGTCACCTAAGACCATCCTACATATCAGATATTTACATTATGATTCATAACAGTAGCAACATTACAGTTATGAAGTAGCAATGAAAATAATTTTATGGTTGGGGGTCACAACATGGGGAACTGTTTTAAAGGGCCCAAAGGTTGAGAACCACTGCTATAGAAGAAAGCAACATGCAGTAAAGAGCCAGAAATCACTATGTAATTACTAAACTATAAGTATTGACTTGTTTTGGAAGATGCCTAGAAACAATGACTATATACTGTATGTTACATCTCCAATTTGTCATGGCATTATGTGCTCTAATGCATATAATCCATGTTTTTTATGGATAGAGATCACCTATCAAAATAAAAAACTCTAGGCTAATAGATACCAATGTTAATTAAGGGGTGACTTGATGTGCTCCAATATCTGTCAAGTGATGGTGAATTCATTTCTCCTTGCAATTCTATTAGATTTTGTCTCATGTAGTTTGACACTGTTGTTAGGTGCATACATGCTTAGGATACTTATATCTTCTTAGAGAATTGATCCATAATCATTATGTAATGCCTCTTTTATTCCTGATAAATTCCTTGTTCTGCAGTTTGCTGTGTCTGAAATTAATACAACTACTCCAACTCTTTCTTATTAGCATTATCATAACTTTATTTCTCTACTTTCAACCTATTTTGATCCTTATATTTAAAATAAGTTTCTTACAGACAGTAAATAACTGTAGTGTTTTTTAAATCCCCTCGGACATTTTTTGTCTTTTAACAGCTATATTTAGACCATTCACATTTAAAATGCTTATTGACATAGTTGGATTAATTTGTATGATGTAACTGTTTCCTTTTTGCTGCATGTTTTTGTTTTGTTTTTCATTTTTACTAAATTTATTGAGGTGACAATGATTGACAAAATTATACAGGTTTTTATTATTTGTTTCTTTTTTCTCTTTTTCTGTCTTCTCTAGTTTTAACTGAGCATTTTATATTATTCTATTTTATAACAACTTGTATCAATTATATATTTTTAATTTTTTAGTGTTTGGCCCAGAGTTTGCAACATACACACACTTTTAACTAATCTAAGTCCATCTAATCTAATAAAAGAGTAATATGCAAATTAACCCTCACTCCATTACACTTAAGCCATGCCCACCAACCAAGCCACGCCCACCAGCCAATCAGAACTATGATATGCAAATTAACCCAGCCAAGATGGCAGCAGGCAGCCATGAAGCTACAGCAAACAGGAGATGGAGGAAACTGCCTGCCTAGGTCAGCTGTGGCCTCCACTCAAGGCAACAAAGTTTCAATTATAGAAGCCATGGAGCTGAAGCAAACAGGAGGCTTCATTGCCTGCCTCGGCAGGCTGTGGCCTCCACTCAAGGCAACAAAGTTTCAATTATAGAAGATAAATAAACCCCAGAAACCTGCTTCTAGCCAGCCTTGCTGGGACCTTGGGTCAATGGGAGCTGTTGCCAGCCTGCAAACAGCCCTCAGCCCTTCACCAGGGCTGGCCAGGCACCCCAGTAGGGACCCAAACCCTGAAGGGACTATGACCAGCCTTAAAACAGCCCTCAGCCCCTCACCCAGGCTGGCCAGGCACCCCAGTAGGAACCCAAACCCTGAAGGGGATGTGGGCAGCCTGAAAACAACTCTCAGCCCCTCACCCAGGCTGGCCACACCCCCAGGAGTGAGGGTCTTCACTATGGGGCTTGGCCAGCCTACAAACAGCCATCAGCCCCTCACCCAGAGTGGCCAGGAATGTCAGCAGGTGGACATACCCTGAGGGTCCCAGATTATGAGAGGGCACAGGCCGGGCTGAGGAACCCCCCCCCCCGAGTGCACAAATTTTTGTGCACTGGGCCCTTAGTCTTTAAATAATACTATTCTGATCACTTATTGTAAAGTTTCCTTATAACTGAGTATTCCCAATTCCTTCCTTCTATCCTTTGTGTCTTGTTGTCATTTATTTTATCTATTCAAATACCATCATTACATAATACATTATTACTGTTATCACTTTAAACAATTATCTAATTCAATTAAAAGATTTTATTTTTATTTATTTGTCCACTAATACTATTCATTGCTTTAAGTAGGTCTGAGTTTATTTTTTATTTTATATAGTTATTTTTTAATTTAAATTCTTTATTGTTGAAAGTATTACATATGTCTCCTTTTCCCCCCACTGATTTCTTCCCACCTGTCCCCATCCCTCAGCACAGGCCCTCACCCCCCTACTATCTGTAGTTTTCTGAGACCTACATAACAAAATGCCACAAAATGTGTGGCTTAAACAACAGAAATTTATCGTCTCACAGTTCTAGTTGCCAGAAATTAGAAATTAAGGTGTCTGCAGGACTGATTCCTCTTGAAGACTGTGAAAGAGAATTTATCCCATGCCCTTCTCCTGGCTTGTCAGTGACATTCGCTTTGTTTCTTCACATTACCTTTTTCTACAGGTGTCTACGTTTGTGTTCAAATTACCCCTCTTTATAGGATATCATTCATATTCTATTAGGGCTTACCCTAATGATTTCATTTTAGCTTGATTACACCTGCACAGACTCTAATTCCCCCCGCCTCCTCCCAAAAAAAGAGGTCACATTCTTGGGTGCTGGGGTGAGGACTTCTACATATCTTTTTGTAGGGACACAATTCAACTCATCATAGTCTGTCTCCTGTACTTCTCAAATTTATGTCCTCCTCATCTGCAAAATCTGTTCATCCTAACCCAGCATCCCCCAAATCTTTATCACTTCAGTATCAGCTTTAAGCCTAAAATCTCATCATCTAAATCACTGAAATCAGTCTGAAGGGGGTTGTGTTATGATTCATTCCAGGGCAAAATTCCTTTCCATCTGCAAACCTACGAAAGCAAACAAGTTATCTGGTTCCACATTACAATGGTGGGGCATGCATAGGATAGGCCTTCCCATTCCGAAATAGACAAATAGGAAGAAAAAGAGGGGTCATGTTTCCCATACTCTAAAAATTAGCAAGGCAAATCTCATTAGATTTTAAGGCTTGAGATTAATCCTCTTTGGTTCAATGCTTTGTCTTCTGGGCTCACTGGGGAGGCAACCTTGGGTGGTGGCCCTGCTTCCTCTGCCCTGGGAAGTGGCCCCACCCTTTGGAACTCATGATATGGCTGTGTGTTTTGGAACTCAGGAGGTAGTTTCACAGCCCTCTGGGCTTTGGCCTGAGAGTCCTAATGTCAGTGACAGACCCACCAGCCTCTGAACTTCCCTGGAGGTCATCCTTCCCTTTTCTTGAAGAACAGCACATTTTCATAGATAAACTCCATTCACCTGTTTCCTGCTCGTGGAATCTCAGAAGTCTTCATTGATTTCATCTTATCTCTATCTCCTTCAGTCCAAGCTGTGTTTCTTGCTGAGATGGTTAGTTGGATTCACAAGTCACAGGTCTAGTTTCTTTACCAAAGGGTTGTCCAACTACGTCCTTGGTATTCACTTCAGAGCACTTTTCTTAATTTTGTTCAAAATGTACTGCCTGATAATGTCTATATCTTCACATTCTGATTAGCAATTCCTTAGTCAGTTAATCACTTTCCTTTTGCATTTCACTATGAGCAGCAAGGAGAAACCAGACCATACCTTCAACACTGTGTTAGAAATAGCCTCAGTTAAATATGCAAATTCATTGTTTACAAGTTGTATTTGCACCCAAGAGAACACAAATCAGTCAAGTTCTTTGTCACTTTATGACAAGGATTATCTTTCTTCCAGTTATCAATAACATGGTCCTCATTTCTGCCCAAGATCTCACCAGAAGTATGTTTAACACTAATGTTTCTATAACACTGTGTCCAAGGTATGACTGTATTCCATGCCTGTCTCCTAGCTTCTAGTAACTTCAGGCATTCCTCAGCTTACAGATGGCATTTTTTCTGTGTCTTTACTTTATCTTTTCCATTAAATTTCTCAAAACTCTTTTGGCCTCAATTCATTAGCAAATTCCAAAGCCAATTTTTACATATTTAGGTATTTGTCACAGCAGCACTTTACTTACTGTAGTCTATATTAATTTCTTGAGTTGCTGTAACAAAGTACTACAAATCAGGTGAATTAAACAACAAACATTGTCTCACAGTATTGGGTGCTAATATCTAGAATCAAAATATGGGCAAGGTTGGTTCTCTCTGAGGGTTGCACACCCTATCCCAATATCTCCCAAATCTTAATTATTTCAGCATCAACTCTTAAGTCTAAAATTTCATCGTCTAAATCAACCAAATCAGTGATGGATGAAGTTGGGGTATGACTCCATTCCATGCCTCTTTCCTAGCTTCCAGTAGCTTCAGGCATTCCTCAGCATACAGATGGCATTCTCTCTGTGTCTTTACTTTATCTTCCCTTTACATGTATATGACTCTGTGTCTAAATTTCTCTTTTTCATGAGGACACAAGTAATATTGGCTTACATCATAATGACTTCATTTCAGCTTGATTACCTCTGCAAAGACTCTGTTTTCAAATAAGGTCACTTTTTATTGTACTGGGGGTTAAGACCTCAAAATATTTTTGGTGAACACACCTGAATTCATAAAATGATCCATAATATTTGCTCTTTTCTTGAATAACTTACTTTAATATTTATTAAGGGTTGTATCTACTTACGATGAATTCCCTCAGTTTTTCTTTTTTTCTTTTTTTTTTTAAATTTATTTTTATTGTTCAGATTATTACAGTTGTTCCTCTTTTTTCCCCCATA
>PVJC01016581.1:0-33570 GCA_004026665.1 Murina feae | reverse complement strand
GGCCGGCGGTACGGCGTCCAGGTGATGGGCAGCGGCCTGCTGGCTGAGATGAAGGCCAAGCAGGGGCAGCGAGTGGCCGGCGCGCACAAGGTGAGGCCCGTGGACTGGCCGTCGTGGGTCTTGTCCCCGCGGGTCAGAGCCGCAGCCCCGTCGGCCCTTGGTGGTCCCTGTCGCTGCTGACGCTCCATCCTCGCGGCCAGGGCGGCGGGCTGAGAGCCGATTCTGCTGCTGGGAATGCGCTCTCGGTCTCCCTAGGTCCTGATTCACTCCCTTTTCCAGTCCAAAGCGTCGCTGGGCTCCTCCCGCTTTAAAAGTCAAAGGGGAGAAAGCCAGGTGTCCCGTTAGGGTCAGTGGGATACTCATCCGCGGTGCGGTCGACGCCGTGAAGAAAAGCGTCCGTCGTGGTTTGCGAGTCAGCCTCGGCGTCGTTCACTCCCCAGCCTCTCGCTGAAGCGCAGTGGGAGCGTCACCTCCCCCCGACGGCCTGTTTCCTCCTGCAGCTCCTGAAGGGCTGGACCCTCCTGGTAGCCCTGGAGCCACAGGCCACATCAGCCCGGCGGTGGCGTCTGTGGGTTCCCCTGGGTGCTTCCACGTTTGTGGAACGGGGTTCTCCAAACACAGGGAGGTTGCACCCCTCCTTGCTGTGGAGGAGGAGGAGCTTATATCCGTTCACCCCAGGAGCCTTGGCTTCCAGGAAGGAAACGGTGGGCTTTCTGTGCGGGTGGGGGGTGGGGTGGGCGGCGGGGGGCTGCTTAGGGGACTCAAAGCACCGGGGCGTGTTTTCCTTTAAAAAAAATATTTTTACTGATTTCAGAGGGGGAGGGAGAGGGAGAGAAACATCAGTGATGAGACCATTGATCGGCTGCCGCCTGCATGGCCCCCGCTGGGGATTGAGCCTGCAACCCAGGCCTATGCCCTGACTGGGAATCGAACCCGGGACCGCCTGGTTCATAGGTCGACACTCCACCACTGAGCCATGCTGGCTGGGCATCGCCACGTGGTCGTGTGTTCATCAGTCCTGCTGCCCTCATGGCTTCGCAGGTGTTGCCGGGCACCTCGGTTACCTGACCGAGCCCTGGCTGCAGGTCCCCCCTGCCTCCCCGAATGAGGATAGGAATTGTCATGGTGTCAGAGGCTCCGTGGACAGGGAGCAGGCTGGGTGGGGGTTCCCACTGAAGGGCAGCTGCCTGTGGTGGGGGGCGAGGCCCTCCAGGCCTCTCTGCCACTGCTCTGGGTTTGGGATGTAAACGCTTTGAGGGACAGAATTCTCCTGGGTTAGTGGTAGTTCTGCTAGGTTCATGCCCGTGGTCTCAGCGCCACCTAGTGTCCATTTACTATAACAACAAGCTCTAGTGGGTCGCTCAGTGGGTGGTGTGGGCCTGTGGACTGAAGGGTCCAAGGTTCAAGGGCACGTGTAGCTGGGTTGCAGGACCGTCCCGGGCGCTGGTCAGGGCTCTTGCAGGAGGCCACCAGGCGATGTGTCTCTCACATCGATGTCTGTCACCCACTCTCTCTAAACGTCCGTGGGAAATGCTCTCGGGTGAGGACAGACAGCAAAGAGCCGTTCTTGCCACCACTGTCGGCTGCGTTCCTCTCACGGGAAATGAACATGCACTGGGGGGGGCGGTGCTTGGTTTTTTAGAAGCTTGGGAACGACGTCGAGGACCCACCCAGCCCGGCGGCAGCGAGCACGGAGCAGCTGGATGGAGGCGGGGCAGGTGAGTCAGGAGGTGCAGGCCCCCTGAGGGGACACCTGCCAGTTGCAGAGTCACAGATGATTGACAGGAAGAAAACAGTGGGGGCGGGGCAAGATAGGTCTCTGTGTTTCCTGTCCTCAGCCTTCCCTCCTCCTGCCCAGCTCACCCCATGGCCCGTCCCAAACAGGGTACCTTTTCCCATCCCCAAAGGGAAGACATTTCATTGAGAAGAACTTACAAACTGCTAGAGGCCCGGAGCACAAAATTCGTGCACAGAATGGGGGTGGGGGGTGGGGGTGATGTCCCTCAGACCAACCTGCACCCTTTCCAATCTGGGACCCTTTGAGGGATGTCCCATCGGTGGGATCAGGCCTAAACGGGCAGTTGGACATCCCTTTCACAATCCAGGACTGCTGGCTCCCGACCTCTTGCCTGCCGATTGCCCCAACCACTCCCCTGCCAGCCTGATCAACACCTAACTGCTCCTGTGCTGGCCTGATTGCCCCTAACTGCCCTCCCCCTGCCAGGATGGTCCCCCCCAACTGCCCTCCTCTGCCAGCCTGGTCCCTCCCTACTGCCCTCCTCTGCCAGCCTGGTCGCCCGCAACTGTCCTCCCCTGCTGACCATCTCTTGGCGGCCAGCTTTGACCACGGCGGGTGGCGGGGGGGCAGCCATCTTGTGATGGTCAATTTGCATATTACTCTTTGATTAGATAGGATGGTCATTGCGGGGGCAGTTGGGGTCATGACTGATATTTTAATTTTTTAAAATATTTTTATTTCTTTCAGAGAGAGGAAGGGAGGGGGAGAGAAAGAAACATCAGTGATTAGAGAGAATCATGGATCGGCTGCCTCCTGCACATCCCCTACTGGGGTTTGAGCCCGCAAGCCGGGCCTGTGCCCTTGACCGGAAAAGGAGCCGTGACCTCCTGGTTCATAGGTCAACGCTCAACCACTGAGCCACACCAGCCGGGCTCCCCTTTGAGTTTTAAAGTTGCCTTTTGTACCCATTTTCACTTCAGTGCCTAAACTGCACCCAGCGCTCCCGGGGACCCCGGAGAAGAACGCCAAAGCGGACCCCCGAGTGGACGCAGGCTTCCGGGGCCGGAGCGCCTCCAACGCCAAGCCCGCCCTGCAGTCTCCCAAGCCCAGCCTGGCGGCGCGGCCCGCCCTCCCGCAGAAGCCCAGGACTCCCTCGCGGGCAGGTGAGGGCTCGGGCCGGTGATGCGACATCAGGTGGTCTCCGGGGTCGGTGACCGTGGGCTCGGGGTCCTGCAGGGGCCGTGACGAAGCGGCTGGATGCTGGGAAGGGGACCGGCAGGCGGGGCCTCCTCGCGTCAGGGCCGCAGGCACAGGAGGGACAGAGGAGACGTCTGTACCTGCCTCCAGGTCAGAGCCCACCGGGCGGAGGCTGAGGGAGGCCCCTGTGCTGTGACGCATTTGGGGTCCAGAGCAGGGTGTGGTGAGCCTGGGCCTGGACGATGAGAGAGACTCCTGCACGCCCCACACGGGATCGAGCCTCTAACCTGACATGTGCCCTGACCGGGAATCACCATGACCTCTTGGGTCACAGGTCAGTGCTCAGCTGAGCCGTGTGTTTGTGTCTCCACAGAGGATGTCCTGGACTCCCCGCCCGGCCTCGGTTCCCCCAGGGTCGCTCTGCTTCCTCCCGTCCTGAGGAAGGTGCCTGTGGACAAGGAGAGGGAAGGCCAGGGCAGCCCCCAGCCCAGCCCCAGGACGTTCTCCCAGGAAGGTAGGGGCGCCTGTCCCGGCCCAGCTCTCCCCAGGGAGACTCCTCAGGAGAAGGGGCTGCCCCCGGGGCAGGGCTCATGGCTTCCAGTTGACGTCCGCATCCCTTGTGTTAAATCTGGGACCTGTGCCCTTTCTGGGTGCAGAGCCTCGAGTCAGCATTATTGATAGCACGGGATCTGGATGGAGGTCACGGGGTCGGGCTGAAGGTCACGGGGTTGGGATGGAGGTTGTGGGGTCAAGATGGAGGTCATGGGGTCAGGATGGAGGTCGTACACATAGAGAGAGAGACCCCCCCACCTCCCGGCCCCCCGCTGAGACTGCGGCCCAGAGGCCTCAGGTCTGTAGCAGTCACCCCGCGCTCCTGCCCTGGCCCCCTCACCTGCGGGGCCGTAGACATGGTTGGGTGCGTCCTGTGGGATCCCAGGCCCCCTGTTTCCAGGACAAGCTCCCATGTCATATATGATGTTGCTGTGGCTCAGGGCGCCCGCCAGGTCTGCTGTGGCCTCAGGGCTCACAGACTCCCTCTTATTTTTCCATTGATTTTCAGAGAGAGTGGAAGAGAGAGAGAGAGACATGGAATGTCCATGTGAGAGAAACAGCCATTGGCTGCCTCCTGCACGTGCCCCAACTGGAAGGAGCCTGTACCCGAAGTGCATGTCCTTGACCAGACTCGAACCCAGGACCCTTGGGTCCGCAGGCCGATGCTCTATCCACTCAGCAAAACTTGGTAGGGCTTAAGTATATTGTTACTGATTGCAGAGCGGAAGGGAGAGGGAGAGAGGGATAGAAACATCAGTGATGAGAGTCATGGATCGGGTGCCTCCTGCACGCCCCCCTCTGGGGATGATGCCTGCAACCTGGACATGTGCCCCGTTTTGACCAGGAATCGAACCGTGACCTCCTGGTTCATAGGTCAATGCTCAGCCACTGAGCCACACCGGCCAGGCTGCCCTTATGATTAAAACAAAGCCTCGCGTTAGTGGGCAGCTCCGTGAGATGTGGACCCCGGAGCCTCTGGTTGACCAGGTGCCCTTAGCTGCTTGGATGAGTCATATGTTTCTCCCCCAAGAAGCTGAGCTGCATGAGCTGCTCTTCGCCCTTCGAGGGCCTCGTGGGTGGATGTTGGGTTCTCCTCCTCCCTCCCCCCGAGTCCCGCCTCCTCTTCCCAGGGAGATGGTGGGGAACACAGCCACAGGCAGCCTCCCTCTCCCGCGGGAGATCCAGAGGGCGTGGGTCCGGGATTGTGACCACAGTAGCCCTTGGGATTGGTGTCGGACTGCAGACAGGCGTGAGGTCGGAGGACAGCATGCACCGTCCGGGGCGCTAGGCGGGGCTTGACCTCGTCCATCGCTCGAGCCGGCCCAGGACGGGGAGCCTCCCTGTGTCTTCCTTTCCCTCTGAAAAGTGTGCGCCTTCCTGGTTTCTTGTGCGTCATTCACGCTGGTCCCTCTGTTTCCTGTCCTCTGCCTCCCTCCGGACTAGCGCGTCCCCGTCATTTCTGACGCAGGTAAACGGCTGCGGTTCTGCGGGCTCCTTCCATCGTGAATGTGACTTGCGTTCCTTCATCCTGGGGTCAGATGGTAGCATTTGGGGACCGTTTCTGTTGGCACCGTTTGGGGGCAGACTTGGAGCCCCCCTCACTGTGCACGGGGCTCACCACTTGCATCCTGTTGGCTGTTGCATTCTGTTCATAACAGCGCGTCCGACCAGAACCGACCCGTAGGTTCCTGAGACCTAAGGGGGCAGTGAGCCTGCTCTTCCCTTTTGAATGTTCATGCGCTTTGCTGTTTTGGTGTCACCACGCTGCCGTCGTGTGTGCTGCGATCAAGGGTAAAGTGTCTCCCTTTTCCTCAGCGGTGCAAAGAGGCGACGGTTACAAAAGGCCCTCAGACCCGGACCGTGGCAAGCCTTCCGGTGGAGGGAAAGGACCCGCGAGACGGGGCCCGGTCCTGGCCGAAGAGACGGTGAAGGCAGCTGGGCATCGGGAGCCACAGCCAACAACTGGTTAGCGCCCTCGGTTGTCACCCCTTGTGGCCCCGACGCTGCGAACTGGCACTAACCAGTACGGACTGGAATTGGGTCCCTTCTGCCAGGGGACCCCGATCATTCCTGCAGCTGATTTTTTGTTTTTTGTTTTTCTAAATGGCAGCTGGATGGTCCATCTGAGGCAAAAGGATTGCCTTACAAAACCTAAGAATCATTGATTGGCTGCCTCAATCGAGCCCGCAACTTGGGCGTGTGCCCTTGAGCAGAATCGAACCTGGGACGACCCTACAGTCCACAGGCTGATGTTCTACCCACTGAGCCACACCAGCCAGGGCAGGGCAGAGCGTTTTTGAGAGCATATGAAATCAGAAGCTCGTCTCTCTACTGTCCCTTTTTGAAAAGGACACCCAAGGCCCCAGATGTTTCTAGATTTTGGAGATTTGCATTTGAGCTGTGGTATCAGTCGCCCAATGTCACTTTATTAGCAAAGCTCCTTGGATCCAATGCGATGTTCCTTCTTCACTCAGCCACTAAATGCACCTCAGACAACACACAGGCCCAGAGACCCCCCTCCCCGCCATGCCACGCTGGTCATCCCCTGACTTGGAATGAAAAGAGGAGGAAGGCAGAGAGAAGCCAGCCCCCAGGAAGGCAGGGAGTTCTGTGTCTGTCTCGGGTTTTCCCGTGACCTCTCTGGTTTAAAATCTCATTTTGATGGGATTTAGGACCATCTTGTATTTGCTTTTTGCCTCAGTTTCTTGAAATACTGGCAGGAACAACAACAGATTTTTGCAGGGGCTTCAGTTGAAGTCATTTTACATGTAATATTTTAATGTTTGTTAGTGCCAGTTCCTAGCACTCGACTGTGTTTGCCCTTGAGTGCCGACTGCAGTCTGCTTTCGGAATAGTGTCTGGTTTAACCAGTCGAGATCGGCAGAGCAATTCTGTCGGTTGTGGTACGTCCTTCCCTTTAAATCTTCTAAAAGCAGCTCTGTTTACGCCGCATCAGATTTCTCCTTCCTTGGGTCACGTGGCCGCGAAACGGACAGAGGCTGTGGTTCTGAAAGCATGCTGCCTGTCGCATCTCGCTGCTGTGTTTTCATTGTGTGGCCGTCGTCATATCGATGTGACGAGTGAATTGCCTGCTTTTACTACAAGTATTTGTGGCTGCATCTTTTGAATTTTATATCATGTTCCCTCTTCCTTTCGCTGTACACTGTGATGTTTTGTCGGAGTGTGTCCCGTTTTCGTGAAGAAAATCGCTGGTTTTGGCTTGGGATGGCCTGTGATGGTTGCACCGGGCACCCGACTCTGAGAGTCAGTCTATTTATTTATTTATTTATTTTAACACATTGCAGACGGAATTCCTGCTTCCTGTTACCCAGTGTTTTACCAAGTCTCATACTTTAAAAAGATGAGAACTTACAATAAAAAACTTCGAAGTGCAATCAATGGGTATTTAATTTTAAAGCGCGCCTTTAACATTTATGTGAAGCGTTTTTTGCACTCGTTCAATAGAAACTTATCTGGCCACTGGGTGAAGCTGGCAATGACGCTACTGGTCTGCAGTGTGTTAAGTTAGGGCATTTTTAAAACTTAATTTTTTATTTTTATTTCAGAGAGGAAGGGAGGGGGAAGTGGAGAGGGGTGGGGGAGAGAGAGAAGAGAAGAGAAGGAGAGAGAGAGAGAGAGAGAGAGAGAGAGAGAGAGAGAGAGAGAGAGAGAGAGAAACAGCAATGATGAGAGAGAATCACCGATCGGCTGCCTCCTGCGCGCCCCACACTGGGGATGGAGCCCACAGCCCGGGCCTGTGCCCTGACCGGGAATCTAACTGTGCCCTCCTGGGTCAGCACTCAAACCACTGACCCTGCCCAACGGGGCCAATTTGTATTTCTTAATCCCTTCCCCGTTTTCTTTTTCTTTTTAAAAATTATTTTTTTTAAAAAATTCTTGACACCATTGCAGATGTCCACCAGGGCAAATAGCACTTTTTGTGTTTGCGTTGTGAGCGTTAGTTTTCCTGAGTTTCGCTTTCTGCAGCGCTTGTTCGTTTGTGGGCTAAACGTTGAGGTAGCCGGTCCCTGCTGAGATGCGAGTTGTAGGTCGCAGTGACTGCAAGCGGTCAGCAGACCGAGGGCTTGTCCGTGGTGTGGCCCTGGCTGGCCTGGGGCCTGTGAGGCATGAGGCAGCTGCTCATGGCCTGTGGGCGTAGCACCCGCCGGGGTGGTCTCTGCACATAGGCCTGTGAGTCCTACTTACTGTCCCGGCCACACCCGAGGGCCCACCTGAGCCTTTCCCAGGTACAGCCAGCAGCCCTGACCGATGGGGAGAAGTGGCTTTGGAGAGAGCTGGCATTCGGGTCCTGGTCCTGGGTTCACAAAGCCGGCCTTCAGGTGGCCGTGAGGAGCAGCGATGAAACGGGAGGAGAGGTGACGATGGCTCTAGGCCCCAGGGACCCTTCCTGTCTGCGAGGAATCACGGCAGTTCTCGTCCCCGAGGCTGTCGCCCGTCCCTCTGCCGTGTGGGGACACCTGTGATGGGTGTGGCGTGGTCACCTGGCACCGGGCAGCGCGGCTTCAGAGCGCCCTCCTTCCAGGCACACCCGTTCCCTCCTGCCATCCTCGCAGGGTGGGTTCTCACCCCCCAGTTCCCCACCACACCCCGGAG
Organism: Murina feae; assembly: GCA_004026665.1. Lineage (NCBI taxonomy): Eukaryota > Metazoa > Chordata > Mammalia > Chiroptera > Vespertilionidae > Murina > Murina feae. The sequence continues at coordinate 25,469 of PVJC01016581.1, read as the reverse complement.
GGTCCTCCCTCACAGGCGGGTTGTGTATGTTTTCGTGCTGCGACATGTCTTTTGCTGGTGTGTCTTTCGTTTCTGTCTGAGTCTCTGGATGTGATTGCTGCGGGTTTCTGAGGACCCCGTCCTCCCCCTGTCGCTGGGCGGCCAGTGTTGTTGGTTGATCAGTGTGACGACCTCCCTCCCTCTCTGCTTCCATTTCAGTTTGGAGGAAGAGCTGGGGCCAGCAGCCTCAGGAGTACCAGGACCAGAAGCCATGGTCCCCCAGCAAGGACGGCCGGCAGGGCAGCAAGTCCAGCGACTCCGGGGAGGAGGCCGAGAAGGAGTTCATCTTCGTGTGAAGGTCACGGCCCCAGACAGGTGCCTGGTCGGCCACCAGAGAGGCGCCAGGCTGCCCCGCCTCCTCGGCCTCGTCTCGGTGCTGCTTCCCTGCTTTGACCTTTGTCCTTCTTTCTGTTGAAACCAGAAACAGATCCTCAGTAATCAGAGCACATGCACTTGAGCTTCTCCCGGCCCTCGGCCCTCCTGCCTGTAGTCAGCCGATGGGGCAGCAGTGCCAGGGGCTGCGCTTGTATTTCTCCGTGGCAGCTGCTGCTGCCCTCGGGCGGAGCGTGGGGAGGTGCCCGGGTTACAGGCACTCGTGCGCACAGGGACACGGGCCGGGGGGCCGTGGGTGCTGCCGACCATGCCTGCGCCAGATGGGCACCTGGCCACACGGAGCCGTTTGCTCTCGCTGTGCGCAGTTGCACCTTGTGATTACGACAGAGCACACTAATGAACCCTTCACATAAATTATACAGGCTGGATCTCGGTGCCTCCACTCTCTTGGGGGCAGCTCTTCCTTCCCAAGGGGGGATGGTGCGTCCCCACGAGGTTGGCGCCTGGGCCTTCCCACCAGCAGGTGCCGGGTTGAGTGCACAGCGGACTGGAATAAGGGTTACGGATATGTGTTTCGTTTTTTTTTTCAAATGTTTTTAATTTCTGTCTGCATATTAGCTTTGAAGGTGTAATTTTAAGAGAGAATTTAAGAGACCTGTAAACAAATAAAAAGTACTCTTTTTACGACATGTCACATAGCCCCTTCCTTACACGCTGGAGGTGTTTTATGCACGTGTGTGTTTACACCAATAAAACGGCTTCCCAAGTGGAATTGCAAGCCGCTGCCGTGGCGCTTCTCCGTTCGGCTTGCGGTGACGAACGTTGCTTTTGGGTCAGAATCCAGGGGCATCTGGTTCCCAGGCTCTCACACCTGGCAACACTCGGCATCACGGAGCCGCTGCTCCTGTCGCCTGCTCGCGCCCCGGCGAGGAGTCCAGGGCACACAGGACGCGAGTGAATCGGGCGTGACCTGAGAGGTGTTTGCCTGCTAAGGGAAAGGGAGTAGCATGTGATCCCATGTTGGTGCCTGTAACACCCCTGGAGGACGTACACCAGGGAGGCACTGCCCTTCGCCGTCTCTAGGTGGGGGAGTCTTTTCTCTTTTCTGATCTACATGATTTGTGACCTTTTGTATTCATGTGATTACAAAAGAAACAGAAGGTATATATATGTTTTTAAAAAGCATTCGCTCTAGTTCCAGTATTTTTTTTTTTATGACAAACACTATCCAGTTCCTTTTCGTCTACTTCCTCCATCCTTGGGAACTGGGTGGCATTCAAGTGAGGCACCCCCCTAATTCTAAGGGGCACTATACCGTCCGAGAGGGGTCCCCATGTTTAAATGCCCGGTAGCTACTGGGGGTTGATGCCAAAGAAAGCCTTGCATGCGCTGCCAGCCGGAAACACCATCTGACTTTGTAAAAAGGTGCAGATATTCTAATTGTTTTTTATTTTTGGTTCTCTGAGTTTTTTCAACCCTGTCTTCTCACTCATGGATCTGCCCCTCAGCCTCCCCTAGTCTGCTGCGTGCTCCTCCCAGTGTGTCCTTTATGTGCTGTGTCATTCTTTCTGTTTTCAGTTACTACATCGCTTCTCGTGCTGTCGAGCATCTACCATCATTACTACCCTGAACTCGGTTTCAGACAAGTTTCTTATCTCTGCTTCATGTATCCCCTCTTCCAGAGATTTCTCTTGTTCTCTCAGGGGTCGTCTCCCCATTTTGGCTGCCTGTGGGTTGTGACTCTGCGATGGATCCCCTGCGCCTCTCCAGATGCAGACACTCCTAACTCGGAGCTCGGTGCGCGTGTGCGTCAGGGTTAATTAGCGATGCTGCGCGTGATGGCCGAGGTTAGGACCAGGAGCCCGCGTTAGCCGTTAGCCGTGCTAATGAGGGAAGCAGGAAGTCATTGGGGAAGGAAATGAACCCTCAGCCCACCCTGAGCTTCAGCTGGCTGCTGTGAAAACCAATCAGTCACGCACACATGCGAACCTCCTGAAAGTGATAGGAATTGATAGAAAATCATACAAATCCCCCCAAAGTCTTCCTTCCCAGGCTGACCTTCGGAGAAGCCACACTCAGGTAAAGTGACCAGGAGGGAAGCAGCAGGAACCGGGAGGAAGCAGCTAGGCAGTGGGTCCACTGTAGCCCAGGGAAGCATTTAAAAACAACGCGAAGTCCTCGCTCTCGGCCAGGACAGGCCAGGCAGGGTCTCCGTGGACAGGGCCAAGTGAACCACACGCGGCGGCATTTATCTCGGGTTGACTTCAGCTGCGAGTTCTCTGGTTGGACAGCGAGCCTCTTGGGTTAGTCACCCCCAAGCCCAGCGCTGCCTCCTCAGCTGGGAGAACCTCCCATCTCCTGGGGGCTCCCAGCTCCTGCTGACCCAGTGGCTCTCATCTCGGTCCAGGGTTCGGATGGTTTTCCCAAAAGGAAATCTCTGCATGAGAGAATGCAAGGCACCCAAACATGACCCACCCAGTTCCAGGACAGATGTGGGTACCCCCCCACTTCATTTCTAAATCAGGTCCGAGGGCCCCAACTGATCACCTCCTCAACTCCAGCTGGGGAGCTCCCTCTAGGAAACCCCTTGAGCTCCGCGGGGAGGCTTAGTGGTTGAGTGTCGACCAATGAACCAGAAGGTCAGGGTTCGATTTCTGGTCCGGGCACAGGCCCGGGTTGTGGGCTCCATCCCCAGCGTGGGCCGTGCAGGGGGCAGCTGATCCATGATCTCTCATCGATGTTTCTCCCTCTCCCTTCCTCTCTGAGATCCATTAAAATATATTCAAAACAAAACAAAAACGCCATGAGACACAAGTTTGGGAGTCCAATGGAAGGGGGATGTTTTCTGTGAGTTTGAGAAATCTAAGGGTGAAGGCAGGGACCACGGATGCTGCCTACCCCCCAGCCCAGCCGGCAGCACCCAGTGCTCGCAGTGGGTGGGAGAGGACCGGGAAGATTGGTGGGGATGGGGGAGGGAGGAGGAGGGAGGGCGGGGCCCAGGGCGGGCAGGCTCCGGGCAGCTGTCTTCCCGCTGAGCGACACCAGGGCGCCAGCTGCAGCCTGGGTGCCCAGAGCCTCAGGGAAGGTCGGCGGCGAGGGAAGAAGCTGGCGGGGAGGGGACCGACGGTCCTGACCCAGGTTCCCGCGCTCCCAACGCGGTGCCGCTTCGCGGTCAGCACCATGGACAGCGTGCGGGCCGCTGGCGGGCAGCTGGGACCCTGCGTGTCCTGAGGATCTGGCCGTGCCTGCACCCCGGGATGTGAGCAGCACCGGCCACTGCGCGGGGGATGTGGGGGGAAGGGTGGGGGGTGGGGGGTATCTCCGTGGCCCGACCAGGAGTCTCTCCCTGTGGAGGAAGGAAAGGTGTCATCCAGCCGCCAAGGCAGGACCCGGCCGGACACAGGCCTGGGGGAGGGCGGCTTCCCTGGGTCTCACCTGAGGATGCGAAAGCATAGGGGAGGGGCTTGGCCCCACCTTCCCAGTGTGTGTGTGTGTGTGTGTGTGTGTGTGTGTGTGTGTGTGTGAGAGAGAGAGAGAGAGAGAGAGAGGGAGGCCATGCATATTACAATCACAAGCGTCATGCATACTTGAGGCTGGGGCTCCCCTAAATGTGCTCAGTGTTGCTGAGTGACTTGCTGTGTAACCCCCACCCTCGCACAGGGAGGAGGAGTTTGACTTTCAGAAAGACGCTGTCCCCTTCCCCCCTCCCCCCAAAAAGCTACCCGAGAACAACATGGGGCTCCCTGACATCTGCTTTGTCCTTGTTAATAATTAACCACAAACAAGCCATCGGAAATGTGCGCTCTGACCCTGCCAGCTAAGACTCGGTGCTCACACCTGCTCAGAGTTTCCAAGCTTCCCAAACCCTTGCGGTGGGTTTTCTTCTAAACTCCTGTCTATTTGTGGGTGGAAATGGTGATTTTAAAAGGTAAAAATTTAAATGTAAAAGGCAGAGCTTTCCTTTCCCAAATGTTCATACAAACCCAGGACAAAGCATGTTTCTCTAGAATGGGTGTTTGCTGTTCGAATCCATGCCCCCTCCCCCCCCGCCAGGCGTCCACGGGGAGTGTGTGAGCTGTGAGTGTCCAGAGAAACGCAGATAAACATGAATCGTCGCGCGTCCTTCCACGTGAGTGACTGTTTTTGTGCGTTTCTCGCCTTCAGGGCGAGGTTACATAGAAGACAAGGAGCTGGACACTCTGTCACCAGATGTTGACAACACGGGGTGTGGATGTAAGTGTCTGGGCCTCGAAGCCTTAATGACGGTCTCTCTGAGAAACAGGGGCACCCACATCTCCCACTGATCTGTACCCACGAGTTCCCTGTGGCCTCTCCTTCCCCGAGGGGCAGGTCCTCTGTCGGTTTAAGAGGCACAACAGCGGCCCAGGCGCGCTGGTCACCGACCCATGTGTTCACGCCGAGGACCTCGCCGTGGAGTCACACGTGACATCTCTGGTTCGGTCCCTGCTGGTGGTTTCAACCTGGAGATGAGGGGGCTCCTTTGTGCCGAGAGGCGGCGGTGTTAGGAGCCATCAGGCGCTTCCATGCGCCTCTGAGAGCGAACCACAGAAAGGCTGCCGCATAGACCTCTGCGTCTGTCCGTCCGTCCGTCCGCCTCCGTATTCTGTCTCTCTCTGTGCAGGTCCCTCACGTTCCTGCCCATCTCTTACTCTGTCTCATCTGTTTCATGGCTCCCAACTCCCACCATCCCAGACTCCTCCCTCCTCTCGCCTCCCTCTGATCTGGTCTATTTATCTGTCTCCCCAACCCTGGTCCTCAACGCCCCTTCCTATCTGTCCTCACCTGCCTTGGACGTCTCTCTCCCATCTCTCTCGTCTCTCTTTACCTTCATTTCTTTCTTTCGTCAGTTTCTCTCCTTCTTTCCCTCCTCTTCCCTCCCCCAACTCCCCCGCCTGCTCCTACTTACTGGACGCTGGCCAGGCCAAGCTCCCAACTCAGGAGGGTCCTAGGAGGAAGGCTGGTTGGCAGGGGAGCATTAGGGAGAGGGATTAGCCTGACGGAGTGTGTGTGGGGTCTGGGAGAATCTGCACCAGAATCCACTCCCCGAGGTGGGTCTACAAAAGGCAATTTAATATGCAGAGAAGGGTGTCTGGCGGGGAGAGGGGACGTCTTTGGAAACTCAACGATTACGTGATTCGGTGGATCTCCTCTTTGATTACTGTCCCTGCAAATTACATGCTCCTCAGCAAGTCCAAGGAGAAAGTGAAAGGATTGTGCTGTGACAAGCTGCTCTCCTAGAAACAGAGCAAAGCCTCCGAGTTCTGGGAGGAAAGGCTGTGTGTTCCTCACGCTACAGAGTTTAGTCACCACGTTCGCCCCTCCAGCACCCCGTCTGTGGGCTTTTGTTCGCGTTTTAGCAGCTCACGAGCTCTAAGTGTTTCTGAGTCAGGGGCCTGGTTAATGGCTGTTCAGAAATCTGAGCGTTGACCTGTGAACCAGGAGGTTGTGTTTCGATTCCCGGTCAGGGCACAGGCCGGGGTTGCGGGCTCCATCCCCAGTGGGGGGCACGCAGGAGGCAGCTGATCCCTGATTCTCTCTCATCATGGATGTTTCTCTCCCTCTCCCTTTCTCTCTGGAATCAATAAAAACATATTTAAAAAGAAAAAAAAGAAATCTCCATCGCTGCCGACCTCCTCAACAACATGAGAGCAAACTTTAAAGGGCTGAGTAGCCTGCTTCCCAGGTCAGACTAATGTCATTATAATTAGCAGCTGTGGGCGTGGACGATGGGATCTCATGGCTACGCTTCTGGAGTCCCTGCGGTTTTCAGGGTGGTTCTGTCTGCCTGTTGCAGGAGGTGGTCATGGACGAAAATGTGCAGAAGGTGAAACAGCGGCTTGTGGCCGCCCACCATGCCCCTTAGGGTGGCCCCATCCTGATGGACTAGGTGCGTCTCCCGCAAGACCCTGGTGGGAACACCCAGCCGCCCTTCCTGTTCTCGGGGGTCCTGAGTGTGGTACGAGGAGGGACTTCAGCCCCGGCTGGCCTGGCTCAGGGGTTGAGCGTTGACCTAGGAACCAGGAGGTCACGGTTGGATTCCCGGTCAGGATACAGGCCTGGGCTGCAGGCTCCATCCCCAGTGTGGGGTGTGCAGGAGGCAGCCCATCCGTGATCTTCTCATCATGGATGTTTCTCCCTCTCCCTTCCTCTCTGAAGTCAGTAAAAATATACTAAGAAAAAAGGAACTTTATTCAGGTCGACTGTTGACAAGACCAGGAGACGCACCACAGCCCCTGCCTGCAACATCCCGCCCTGAGTAAGCTGGGTTCTCCCGTTCGTCCTGCCCCGTCATGAGCTGTGTGGTTTAACTCATCTACACTTGGTGCAAAGTTGGAATAAAGGAGGAGCTTGTCGGGACACTCGAGGAGCTTGTGTGGAAACAACCTCATAGGACAGCAGTCCTACTGGATTAGGGGCCGATGAGATGCTTCACACTCACTCCCCACCTTCTCCTTTCCTGTGACAGCTCCTCCATACTGGCCTGGGGGTCGCCATGTTTTTCTTGTCCAAAATTGCAGTTCCTCTGCTATTCCTGAATTAGCTCATTTGCTGTGCAGTAACTATTCTTGTTTATCTTTAAAAAATGTTTTTATTTTTTTAGGGAAGGAGGGAGAGGGAGAAACATCCATTGGCTGCCTCCTGCACACCCCCTTCTGGGCAAGCGGGGCACGTGTGTTCTTACCAGAACTGAACCAGTCACCTCTGGGTGCATGGGACAAGGGCGCTCAACCCACTGCGCCACACCAGCCAGAGCTGGTTTCCTTTCAAGCTTGAACCTGTTAACACTGACCATGGGGCCGAGGTGGTGTGTTCCAGGTTTCTCATTGTGAAGTCACGCCCTCTCTCCCCTGTCCACACTCTGTGCCTCAGCAAGTCTGGGAGCTAAGCTACACTTGCTTGATGGGGAGCATCTAGATGACACTTTTGAAATTGTTTAGGAAAATTTTCACATATCCCTTTTCACTGAGTCACATATCAGTATTCTGATTTTAAAATGTCACAAAGTTATTGGCAATGTTCTAAACATCTAATTTGTTTCAATATCTGTGCAAGGTTTGTCTTCCAAGGCTTTCCTTCCTTTGTGCCTCCCCCAATTGTATGCCTTAATACTTATGTACATTAACTCGAGAGATAACTTCGTACTTGATTGTCCTTAATTAAGGTATGTAGTTTAGTCTCTTTAACTTTATAGGACTTTAAACTTTTCTTCACACCTGCTTCTATACATGTCTGTGTAGACCTTAAGTGTCCAGCAATATGTTTTGTTTAGATAACCAATTAGATTCTTTTTCTTGGAGATCAGCTGAACTTGAATGCTGTACAGCAATTTTGTATTTGACAGCCTAAGTGTTCATTTACTTTCCGATTTGACTTGGTATGTGCAGTGGAAACAAACTAAAAATGTCTTTGTATTTAAAACTTCTGAAAATGTCCAAAATTCCTTAATAATTTCAAAAAGTTATGATGGAAGAACGTGCCACATTCCAGCTTCTGAGGATGACTAGATTCTCCCCATCACATATGCATCAAGCTCATTCTTGAGATACATTTTAAGAAAATTTCATTTACTAAGCCTGTGTGTGAAGTCAGTTGTCCAATACACATGACCCCTTCATCAAATGGTTAAGACTGACTTGCCAACTCCTGGTTTACTGCTGTCTAAAGATTTCTTAAGAGCGGTACTAGCATGAAGGGAAATTCCGTTCTAGAAGCTACTTTTCAGAAAATCACGCAGCCTGTTAGACCGACTTGCGTCCTGCAGACTGCCGCAAGTTAACCTGGAAGCTACAAAATCATGTGTTTATTCTAACCCGTCACTTCGCTCAGTTTACCTGAACCTTAACGTAAGGTTTCTGCTCACATCAGCCCAGGAACGAGGTGTTGGAGCGCTACAGGATCTTTGTTTTCTCCCAAGGGTCCAGTAGCTGACTTGCGGCAGCCCTGAGTGACAAACAAGCAGACCCCAAGACACCTGCTTTCCAGCCTTAATTTTAAAGAACCCGTTACTAGAACTCAAGGCCATCCCCAGAGTACTGTGGTTTCTAAGAAGCGCGCCAGGGAACCACACCAGCCCAGCTTTTTACGCTGTGCACAGCCTTTACTGAGGATCTGAGTGGCTCTGAAAAGAGCCTTTGGTTTCTTCTCTCTAGATGTTCAGGTTCCTCACTTGCCCTTGGCCTTGTGGTGGCTCTCGGTCTTCTTGGGCAGCAGCACGGGTTGGATGTTGGGCAGCACGCCGCCCTGCGCGATGGTCACACCGCCCAGTAGCCTGTTGAGCTCCTCGTCGTTGCGGATGGCCAGCTGCAGATGGCGCGGGATGATGCGCGTCTTCTTGTTGTCGCGGGACGCGTTTCCTGCTAATTCTAAGATCTCCGCCGTGAGGTACTCCAGCACCGCTGCCAGGTACACGGGCGCGCCCGCCCCAATTCGCTCTGCATAGTTGCCCTTTCGGAGCAGGCGGTGGATCCGACCCACGGGGAACTGCAGCTGGGCTCTAAAAGAGCGTGATCTGGCCTTGGCGCGGGCCTTGCCGCCCTGCTTGCCGCGCCCAGACATAGCTTGAGGTGGCAGCAGCAATAACGGGAAATCTAACTAAAACACGCCACAGAAGGCCTATTTATAGTCTGCCATAGGTTGCGACTTGCCATCTGATTGGCTGGCTGGCGGATGCTTATCCAATCAGAAAGCACTAGTGAAATCACCTCATTTGCATACACGTCACTGCCATTATCCAATCAGGTGGTAGCTGCCCAGTGGTCAGTTGAAGGCCACCCTATAAATACCAGGCTTTGGGCCACCAAGCGCTGTTCACTGACCTGTGTCAGAGTGTGGGGTTGAGCACAATGCCGGAGCTGGCTTTGAAGGGCGTCACTATTTCCAAGAAGGGTTTTAAGAAGGCAGTGACCAAGGCGCAGAAGAAGGACGGCAAGAAGCGCAAGCGCAGCCGCAAGGAGAGCTATTCAACTTATATCTACAAAGTGCTCAAGCAGGTGCACATCGACACCGGAATCTCGTCCAAGGCCATGAGCATCATGAACTCGTTCGTCAATGACATATTTGAGCGCATCGCGGGTGAGGCGTCGCGCCTGGCGCATTACAACAAGCGCTCGACCATCACGTCCCGCGAGATCCAGACGGCCGTGCGCCTGCTGCTGCCCGGCGAGCTGGCCAAGCACGCCGTGTCCGAGGGCACCAAGGCCGTCACCAAGTACACCAGCTCCAAGTGAGCGGCTCAGCCCCTGTCAAACCCAAAAAGGCTCTTTTCAGAGCCGCCTCAGTTTCCTGAAAAGAGCTGTCAGCATTCCTATCTATGTGGTAGTCTGATCCATTGTGTCCGTGGGTGTTTTTCTGCGCATTCACAGTGCCCTAGGAGAACTGTCTTGTGACAAGTTAACTTAGCAATATAGCATTGCTGTTTCTTTGGCTAGCTAAGCTAGCCAGTGAGTGGTGCACAACTAAAAACCTTAGAGCCCTTTTAGGAAGTGTAAGTGGCTCTTAAAAGAGCCTTTGGGTTTGACGGGCTGGGCTTCTCACTTGGAGCTGGTGTACTTGGTGACGGCCTTGGTGCCCTCGGACACGGCGTGCTTGGCCAGCTCGCCGGGCAGCAGCAGGCGCACGGCCGTCTGGATCTCGCGAGACGTGATGGTCGAGCGCTTGTTGTAATGCGCCAGGCGCGACGCCTCAGCAGAAAGGCGCTCAAAGATGTCGTTGACGAATGAGTTCATGATGCTCATGGCCTTGGACGAGATTCCGGTGTCCGGGTGCACCTGCTTCAGCACCTTGTAAATATAAATCGAGTAGCTCTCCTTGCGGCTGCGCTTGCGCTTCTTGCCCTCTTTCTTCTGCGTCTTGGTCACCGCCTTCTTAAAGCCCTTCTTGGAAATAGTGGCGCCCTTTGAAGCCAGCTCCGGCATTGTGCGTGCTCAGCCCCACACTCCAACTGACACAAGTCAGTGAACAGCGGTTGGTGGTCCAAAGCCTGGTATTTATAGGGTGGCCTTCAACTGACCACGGGGCAGCTACCATCTGATTGGATAATGGCAGTGACGTATATGCAAATGAGGTGATTTCACTAGTGCTTTCTGATTGGATTAGCATCCGCCAACCAGCCAATCAGATGGCAAGTCGCAACCTATGGCAGACTATAAATTGGCCCTGCATTTGCCTTGAGGGTGTCTCTCCCACAGCGCAGGACATTTCCGGCGTTATGTGTGGGTCGGGGAAGCAGGGTGGCAAGGCTCGCGCCAAGGCTGTATCTCGCTCTTTCCGAGCTCAGCTGCAGTTCCCGGTGGGTCGCGTGCACCGCATGTTGCGTAAGGGCAACTACGTGGAGCGTATCGGCGCTGGTGCATCAGTGTACTTGACGGCGGTGCTGGAGTACCTGGCGGCGGAGATTCTGGAGCTGGCGGCCAACGCGGCCCGCCACAACAGGAAGACACGCATCGCCCCGCGCCACCTGCAGCTGGCCGTGCGCAACGATGAGGAGCTCAGCAAGCTGCTGGGCAAGGTGACCATCGCGCAGGGTGGCGTGCTGCCCAACATCCAGGCCATGCTGCTGCCCAAGAAGACCGAGAGCTCCCAGCAAGGCCGGAAGAAGTGACCTGATATTGGGAGAAGGAAAGCTCAGAAACCAAAGGCTCTTTTCAGAGCCACTCACAGTGCCAGAAGGAGCTGGGGTGAAACTGATAAACTCTGGCCGGTTTGGCTCTGTGTAGAGCGTGGGTCGCAGATCGAAGGGTCCCGGTGTGATTTTGGGTCAAGGGCACGTACGGGGGGTGGCGGGCTCGGTCCGGGATGGGAGTGGGGGTGTGAGAAGCACTGATCAGTGATTCTCGTCATTGATGTTTCTCTCCCTTTTCCTTCCTCTCTGAAAGTCAATAAAAATATAAGAACTGACTAAATAGTAACTGACCACAACTAAGCCATCAGGACGCTGGACATCACCAAGTTGGGATAACCGGCTTCCGAAACCGTTCACTCTGGTGTGCAAGGCATTGGACGGTTGGAGCTCATGGTCCCGGGGTTCGCCCTTTAGCACTGGACGGCAGCCGCCAGGAAGTCCTTTCCCACGGGTCAAACTGGCCCCGAGACTCCCCGGGACAGCTGTCAGCAGGGAGTGCGGGGTGTCTGTCCAATAAGAAGGGACCTTGATCTGGGCGTGAAGCAGGAGATTTAATGAGCCTGGTCACCTTGTTAATTAGACGAAAGCAGCAAAGTCAAACATTAAACCTCAGAGCCAGTCACATCTGCCCATTTCATAACCGAAGGGCTAAAGGTTTGAGATAATGATTTACTTCTCGGGGAGTCAAAGTGAGAAGCTGAGAGGCATTCATTTGGAAGGAATGAGGACCCTGCACTCTGCCTCCCTCAGGTCAGCCTTCGGTCTTTTGCCCTTAAATGCTCTGCCTTTACATCCGGGGACTGGGTCTTGCCCCAGGAGTAGCTTACCTTGCTCAAGGTCAGGGGTAGAGATTGTGGGGGTGGGGAAACAACTCATCTCCTGACATAATTCCGGAAAGTGAGAGAGGAGGGATCCTTCTCCAGAACAACCCTCTGGTCATTATCAGAGTGAACCCGCCACCCGGTATTGTCAGCCTCCAGATAACCCCATTACAGCCAACAACACTGCAGGCTGCTACAGCACCAGCCCCGGCCACGGAAAAGCCAGGTGATGCCTCTACCTCTCTGTGACATCCGTGGGGAAATCTTCAGGGCAAAGGGCTTAAGAGTGCTATGTCTTCTATTTGACTCGGGAAATCTGGACACTGAAAACTGTTTCAGGTCATTTAACCCATTGGAATCTTCTGGGTGAAATTTCTCAGAAGATTGTCAAGCCCTGGACGATGTGGTTCAGTGGGTTGGACGTTGTCTGATGCACAGAGAGGCCTCTGGTTCCATTCCGGGTCAGGACACTTGCCTGGGCTGTGGGCTCGATCCCCAGTGTGGGGCCTGAGGAGGCAGTGATTGATGTTTCTGTCATTGATGTTTCCCTATCTTCCCCTCTACCTCTAAAATCAATAAAAACATTAAAAAAATGAGTTTGAACATCCAGCGCTTGTTGATATCTATTGAGAGACAAGGAGACCCCGAATGGGAAGAAAATTACAATCCCATCAGGCACTGCAGGCCAGATCCCTCATTTCAGAGAGCAGAAACGGGGACTCCGGGCCTTGACCTACCCAGGCACACACTCCAGCTCTCCTGAACCCTAACCTGGCATTTCCCACCCAACACTTCCTCTAAGTTCTTAGGAGGACGGGGCAGTGCCATGTACAATATAGATGCTTCTCTTTCTATGTCCTCGTGTGCCCTTTCATTCCCGCAGGTGAACCCCAGGCTCCAGGAGAGGAGGGACACAATGTCCACTAGAGCAGAAGCCACGACCACCGTGGGGGAGCCTTCCCGCGGCGGTGACGGAATCGCAGCCCCAGCGCCAGCCCCCAGCAAAGGTAAGGGCGGGAGCTGGCTGTGGATAAAACCGGGACCCGGAGACCTCGACTCCTTTCTGGGGGGCCTGTAGCATCTCCTCGCTCCCACCAATGGCCACGAATTCCATGAGCCATAAAGAGTGTTTACTGAGAATTATCTCATGTCGTGCAATAACCTTGAAGGACATAAAGCAGGTGTCCAGGTGTGATCTGTCGCCAAAGCAGGAAGTCAGAGCAGATGCCAAATAGAAGGTCTGGAATCCAACCTCAGTGTCTCTGAGTCTCAGTCCAGGAGGCATGGCAGTAGGTCTTGCCTCGGACTGGACCCAGACCTGCCTCCGCGTCCCTTCAGCCTTCGTTCTGAGGGGGTGTGACTCCCGCCCCTCCTGGGGGATAGGTGTCTGCCAGACACGGCAACGTCTGCTCTCCCTGTGCTGCTGCTCACAGACCGACTACAATTGCCTCCCCCTTCCCGACGTAGAAAAGGGGGTGCAGAGAGAAACAGACCCGGTGATAAGACCTCCTGTGCCCTCTCGTCGCAGGCGTGTGTTCGGTCCGACACGGGCTGGCCCTCCTCGTGAATCTCTGTAACTTTGCAATTTCCACCCAACAAATGAACTTGAGCATCGCCCTCCCGGCGATGGTGAACAGCACCACCCCGCCCAACGCCTCCTCCTCCTCCGTCGCTCTGGACGACAGGAACGAAACTTTGACGGAACTTGAGGCGCTGGTATGTTCAATGAGACACAACCCTTTCTGGGACTTCGGTGGCTGGAACTGAAGGGTTATTCATTGAGTCTGGCTGGTGTGGCTCAGTGGTTGAGCATCAACCTAGGAACCAGAAATCACATTTCCATCCCTGGTCAGGGCGCGCGTCTGGTTGCAGGCTGGATCCCCAGTGTGGGGGGTGAGGGCGTGCAGGAGGCAGCCCATCCATGATTCTCTCTCACGTTGATGTTTCTATCCCTCCCCCTCTCCCTTTCTCTCTTAAATTAATAAAAATATATTTAAAGAAATATTCAGCTCTCTTGCCAAAGAATAACCAGCAAGGTTCTCCTTGTCACCCAGGCGCCCGTTTATGCCTGGAGCCCTGAGATCCAGGGGGTCCTCCTCAGCTCCCTCAGCTACGGCTCCTTTGTGGCCTCGGTCCCCAGTGGCTATGTGGCTGGGCTAGTCCGACCCCGGCACCTGATCGGTGCCGCCCTGTTGACCTTCTCCGCCCTGAGCCTCTTCATCCCGTTGGCGGCAGAGGCAGGCGTGGCCCTGCTCATCGTCCTCCGGACCGTCCAAGGCGTGGCCCAGGTACCACAAGGCCGTCTGAGTCTGAGTGGAATAGGGATTCTAAAATGACTCAGAAGCCCTGGCTGGCTTGGCTGGGTGGATAGAGTGTCGCAGACTGAAGGGGGTCGGGTTCCATTCCAGCCAAGGACACACGCCCGGGTTGTGGGCTCCATTCCCGGTAGGGGATGTGCAGGAGGCAGCCAGTCAATGATTCTCTCTCATCGATGTTTCTCCCCATCTCCCTTCCTCTCTGAAATCAATAAAATCATATTTAAAAAAGGAAATGTTTCTGACGACCAAGCGTGGAACATCCCCCTGCCCCCACAGGTGATGATACAAACAAGCCAGTATTTAATTTGGGTGAAATGGGCTCCCCCCTTGGAAATGAATCAGCTCATCACCATTTCCATCTCAGGTAAGTGATGCCTCAGGGCCACCTGACATGCACTGTCCAGAGCACCAGGCAAGGACCTGGCACCAGAAGCCACACCTTCTCCCACCTCCTCTGAGTCCCTGCTTGAAAGCACTGCCCCACGCTTTTTCTTTCTTTCAAATATTTCTATTTCAGAGAGGAAGGGAGAGGGAGAGAGGGAAACATCAATGATGAAAGAAGCATGGATTAGCTGCCTCCTGCACACCCCACACTGGGGATGGAGCCCACAACCCAGGTCTGTGCCCTAGCGGGAATCGAACTGTGACCTCCCGGTTCACAGGTTGACACTCAACCGCACCAGCTAGGACTATCCCGTCTTTCTTGATTATAACTGCACACTTACTGAGCGGAAAAATCCTTGCAAGTGCTTTGCACTTGTTAATTTATCTTAAAACGCGTTGTTTGCATTTTGCACACAAGGCCAACTGAGGCACAGACAGACGAGTAACTTGGCCAGGGTCACGGGGCGACTGAGCGAAGAGGCAGGGGCTGAACCTCAGGGCGTCCACCCTCGTGCCTCTCGGCCTTGGGACCAGGTCAGTCTGCAGGAGGTGCAGAGTCCGGAGCCCGACCTCTCACCCCGCGCTTTGCCGCCGCTTGCGTTTAGGGCTCATGCTGGGCTCCTTGACGGTCCTCCTCGCCGGCGGCTTCCTCTGTGAGACCCTCGGGTGGCCCTACGTGTTCTACATCTTCGGTGAGTTTGTGCGTTTCTTTCATCTCGGAGTTCATTTTCTGACGGGGAAGGCTGGGCGCGGGGCCTGTGACACGACTCCCCTGTGACTAGCTGAACCCTCACAGCTGTGCACGTTTGTAAGAGTCGACCTTGTTCAGAGCTAATTATGTTGTGAATTTGCACGAGGATGCGCGAGGCTTAGCTGGAACCCCCAGTGACATTCCCTCCTGTTTCCTGGGGAACCGAAAAGGATGCAGAGGAATTTTTTTTTGTAAGATATTGAAATGTTGTCCTGGTGCAATTACATTTTTATTTTTAAAAATATTGTTTTTATTGATTTCAGACAGGAAGGGAGAGAGAGAGAGGGAGAGAAACATCAACGAGAGCCCAGCTGGTGTGCTCTGTGGTTGAGCATCGGGCCAAGAGGTCGCTAGTTCCATTCCCATCAGGGCACACGTCCAGGGCTGTGGGCTGGATCCCCCATAAGAGGAGTGTAGAAGGCAGCCCATCGATGTTTCTCTCTCATTGATGTTTCTATCTCTCCCTTCTCCTGCTAAAATCAATTAAAAATTTTTTTTTTAATGAGAGAAACACACACAACACACACAAATAAAAAACATAGAAAAGAAAATGATGAGAGAGAAACGTCAGCTGCCTCCTGCACGTATCCCACTGGGGATCAAGCCTACAACCTGGCATGAGCCCTTGACCAGAACCGAACCAGCGACCTCGCAGTGCACAAGGGCCAACCCACTGAGCCCCACTGCCCGGCCGAGGAAAGAACCTTTGCAGAAGCCTGACTCGCAGGGGGCACGCTGACTGCAGTCCAGCCGTGAGGGCCTTCGCAAGCCCACGGGGCAGACACCAGGCTCTGAGCTGCCCCACGCCATGGGCAGCAGCAAGGAAGACGGCCGAGGCCACGGTCCACGGGTGGGGACGGGGCCGCCACCGAAGATGGGGCCCCACGAGGTGCAGACCAGGGGGCAGCGCTGGGCCAGCCGTCGGTCCACCCCTCCGGGCAGAGTCCCGCGGAAGGACCTGGTCCGGCCCTACCCGTCCCTTCCAGGTGCGATTGGCTGCGCCTGTTCCTGCCTCTGGTTTGCCCTCGCCTACGACGACCCCGCGGCCCACCCGTTCATCAGCGCCGGGGAGCGGGACCACATCGCGCGCGCGCTGGCGCAGCAGGTGCCTCCCCGGGCCTGTGCCGCCTGGTCTCGGGGGCCGGGTCTCCCACGGAGGGCACACGGGCACCTGCTCCCTTTCAGGACCGCGAGCCCGACCAGTCCCTCCCCATCAAGGCCATGGTCCGCTCCCTGCCGCTCTGGAGCGTCCTGCTGTCCCAGTTCAGCGAACACTGGTTCCTCTACGTCCTGATGGCGTACTTGCCCACGTACCTCCACTCCGTGCTCCACGTGGACCTCCGAGCGGTGAGTGCGAGCGCGCATGCGCCTGCGCTGTGGCAAGGCCCCGTCACGTGACCTTGGTCTCCCCCGCGGTCACCAGGCTCGGGGCGCTGGACCTTCCGGTAGGAGATGCAACCTCTTGAATTCTGATTCATCTCAGAGGGGCCTCCGGCTTTGGGGGGGCAGAGCGGCACGGTTCTAGGTCAGCGAGACATTCAAAAGATTCCAAGTTTTTTTTAAAGAACATATTTTTACTTATTTCAGAGAAGAAGGGAGAGAGAGTCATGGATCGGCTGCCTCCTGCCCGCCCCACACGGGGGATCGAGCCCGCAACCCGGGCCTGTGCCCTGACCGGGGATCGAACCACTGAGCCTCGCCGGCCTGGCAGGATGTCACCCTTTTTAAGGGATTTATGAAAAAATTCTGTGTTCAACCCAATGGACATCTGCTAACAGGACATCCTGCTGACGGCAGAAAGGATGACGCAAAACGGTGACAGAGCCACAGGCAACAGGTGCTAAAAACAGGGCGTTGTTAATAGGATTTACACCAAAAACTTAAACCCTTGTGTTCAAGTCCGATGGGCATGGAGACAGGCGCCCCGAGGCGCCAGTGCGCCGATG
Source organism: Murina feae (assembly GCA_004026665.1). Taxonomy (NCBI): domain Eukaryota; kingdom Metazoa; phylum Chordata; class Mammalia; order Chiroptera; family Vespertilionidae; genus Murina; species Murina feae. The sequence continues at coordinate 8,235 of PVJC01016581.1, read as the reverse complement.
TTCCCATAATGCACCGGTGCTGACTGGCTGATGGAGCCTCTCAGGTCCCAGCAGGGAGGTGTCGTAAACCCGGTGGGTGTCGTAAGCCAGGTGGGTGTCGTAAACCCGGTGGGTGTCGTAAGCCAGGTGGGTGTCGTAAACCCGGTGGGTGTCGTAAAAGGTGACGCGCTCACCAGATGTCACAGGGGTTGGTGCCAGCTCACAGGGTCACCGAGTTCTTGCCATGTTCCCGCCTTTTGTGCTCAGAAAGCCGCGAGCTCATGGAAACCAGCTCCTCTGGTGACCACGTGCTAAGTGGCCAGCAAACAGCGACCTCAGCAGAGGTCAAGTCTGGACACACATTCCCGCGGGCAGTGGGTGCTGGGTCAGGAAATCCAAGGGCGGGCGGGTGCCTGTGGGCCTTCCCTGAGCCGGAGGAGGAGAGGAGAAAGGGAGCGGAGGGGAGGAGGGGAGGCAGAGGGGGCAGAAGCCGGTGATGGAACCAGAACCACAGGCCCGGCATCAGCATGCATGCGGGGCGAGGCCGGGAGAGGCGGAGGCGGCGGGAGAAAGACCTGAGCGAGGCGTGAGGCCCAGAGCGGGTCCCCACGGATCTCAGGGTGTTTTCTCTCCACACGTCACCGTGCTGGCCTTTGGTGTACTCGTCGGTAAAATAAATAGCTTGGCCCACGTGCCTGTTAAATCCGTCCCATTGGCCTCTTTTTTTTTTATTTAAATAATATTTTTTTATTGATTTCAGAGAGGGAGACGGAGAGAGAGACACATCAATGATGAGAGGGAATCCTGGATCGGCTGCCTCCTGCACCGGGAGTCGAACCTGCAGCCTTTTGGTGCCCAGGACGATGCTCCGCATGAAGAGTCCCCGCCGGGGCTGATTCTTTAAGCCCCCGTTTCCCGGCGACTTTCTATACGGACAGGGCACTCATCCTGTTTTCAAACTCCACACGCATTTCCCCTCAGACATGACGTGGGCTGCGTGATAACGGTGACGGCATCTAAAGAGAAGCGTGCCCTGGCCGGTGTTGCTCAGTGGGTAGAGCGTCGGCCACCTGCGGACTCAAGGGTCCCAGGTTCGATTCCAGTCAAGGGCATGGACCTTGGTTGCAGGCACAGCCCCAGTGGGGAGTGTGCGGGAGGCAGCTGATCGGTGTTTCCGACTCTCTATCCCTCTCTCTTCCTCTGTAAAAAATCAGTAAAATATATTTTTAAAATAAATAAAAAATAAAGAGAAGCGCGGTGTGGACGGCACCTGGGGGCCAGCCGTGTCCTGCAGGGGTGCGCTGCACCTGCACTGACTCCCCTCCGGCCCGCAGAGTGGCTTCCTGTCCGCCCTGCTGCTTGGCGTGGGCTTCATCAGCATCATCCTGGGCGGCCTGCTGGCCGACTTCCTTCTCTCCAGAGGCGTCCTCTCGCTCCTCGTGGTCAGGCGGCTCTTCACCTCCGCAGGTAAGGGCGCAGGTGGGGTGGGTGGGAAAGGGGGAGGAGCAGGAGCTCCGTGAGCTTCCCGCTCTCCGTCTGCCTCCCGCCAGGGGTGCTCTTCCCCAGCCTGTTCTCCGTGCTCCTGCCCTGGGTCAGCTTCAGCCTGGGCATCAGCATGGCCTTCTTGGTCCTGTGTTTGGCCACCAGCAGCCTCTGCCAAGCTGGGGCCCTTGTCAACTTCATGGACATTGCTCCCAGGTAAGGACCCTGCCTCCCCCTCCCCCACGGCAGCTCCATGACGTGGGTCAGCGTGTGAGTGACACGTGAAACGGGGCCGGGAATGTCGGCCGCAGCCCTGCGTCCAGATGCTGTCCAGGAGGAGTCATCGTTCCCGTGGGGGACGCCGCGGCCTCGGGCCATGGGGCTTGCTCACGTGGGGCAGGAAAGGCCAAAGGGCACAGCGCAGGGGGCATCCGCCTCCGGACAGCTGGGTATCAGAGACCAGGGAGACTCACAGCCCTCGGGACACACTCCGTCAGACGTGGACCAGCAGGTCTTGTATCTCCCAGGGCGGCCTTCATAGCAGAAGCCAGGAGGCGATGTGAACGGGGTCAAACCACCGTCCCTATGTTTTGTATAAACAACACTGACTGCCCCTTGGGTGTCGCAGGCCCCACTCAGGATGGCAGCCATCGCCGGTCAGTGCGTTCCGCTCAGGGTTGTTTTCTGAAAATATGTTTTTATGGACTACAGGGAGGAAGGGAGAGGGAGGGAGAGAGGGGGAAACATCGCTGACGAGAGAGAATCATGGACCGGCTGCCGCCTACACAGCCCCACTGCGTACGGAGCCTGAAATCTGGGCATGAGCCCTGACTGGGAATGAACCCTGACCTCCAGGGTCACAGGTCGAAGCTCAACCACTGAGCCACGCCGGCCGGGCTGTTTCACTTGGGCTTGGTGAAGGGTCAGCGCAAGCCCAGGCCACCCCAGAGCTGAGCGCAGGACGGCAGCAGACCCGCTGAGACGACCCTTTGCTGATGGGCGCTCCGTCTCTCTCTCTCTCTCTCTCTCTCTCTCTCTCTCTCTCTCTCTCTCTCTCTCTCTCCCCCTCGCCCTCGCTCTTGCTCCCGCTCCCAGGTACACTGGCTTTATCAAGGGCGTATCCTTGGTCTTTGCTCAGCTCTCAGGAGTCATCGCCCCCACCGTTTCTGGATTGTTCCTCAGTCAGGTGAGGTCCAACGTCCCGGTGAAAATATCCCCAAGCTGAGCCCCCAGGTCCCCCAGAGCCGGAACCCGGGCGTTTGCGTGTCCTCTGCCTCGCGGCTCAGCTGGAAGCCCCGCGCCCCCTGCGGCCCTCACGTTTGGGTGGAGGGAGGGGGGTGCTCGACTCCCTGCGTCGATGCCTCACGGGGTCTGAGAAGACGAGCTGCTCTGCTCATCATCGCAAAGCTGCGGACGTCCCTGTGGAGCCGAGAGCCGCTCGGGAGGGAAGGCTTCCCGGGCCGCAGGGCTTCCAGTCCTCTCCGGGAAGGAGCTGGTCACCCCACACGGGAACCCAACCAACACAGACAGGAGGAGCGACCGAGAGGCTGAGCCAGGGACAGAGGGAGGCGCAGCGGCTTCGAGCCGCCGTCCGTCCTGGGAGAGGCGTGAAGGTTCCCGGGACGGACAGCTTCCTCGGAGGCCTGAGCGTTTCCTCAGAATCCACGGGCGAAGGAGACGTACCTGGCACTCACATGCGTGTCATTCTTTTTAAAAAAATATATATTTTATTGACTTCAGAGAGGAAGGGAGAGGGAGAGAGAGCTAGGAGCATCAGTGATGAGAGAGAATCAGGGATCAGCTACCTCCTGTGCGCCCGCCCCACCCTGGGGATCGAGCCCTGACCGGGAATCGAACCGTGACCTCCTGGTCCATAGGTTGACGCTCAACCACTGAGCCACACCAGCCAGGCCCCAGGAGTATCATTTTTTCAGTTCGCTGTGATTTCCCACAAGGAAGTCAGGAAAATGGAGACTAAAGAGGAAGGCGTGTCCTGTCTGCCATCATGTCCTTTGTCACTTGAAGCTTCAGTTCCCTTTCAGTCTCTGACTAACACTCGTCAGGAAGTGGTCGTTCAAAATGGACATTCTCGTGCTGATAGGGTCTTCCTGTCATTCATTCAGTCAGTCAGTCATTCATTGTGCAAACATGCACGGACGCTGGGCAGGCGCCATGCAAGGCACTACGGGAATTAAGTGGAAGTTCCTGCCCCTGGGAAGCCTTTATTCTGGAAAAGGAACAGATAGGAAATGAATACGAGGACTGGGATTTCCATTTTATTTTATTTATTTTTAAAATATATTTTATTGATTTGTTTACAGAGGAAGGGAGAGGGATAGAGAGACACAGTGATGGGAGAGGGATAGAGAGACACAGTGATGGGAGAGGGATAGAGAGTTAGAAACATCGACGAGAGAGAAACATCCATCAGCTGCCTCCTGCACACCTCCTACTGGGGATGTGCCTGCAACCAAGGTCCATGCCCTTGACCGGAATCGAACCTGGGACCCTTCAGTCCTTAGGCCGATGCTCTAGCCACTGAGCACACCAGTTAGGGCTGGGATTTCCATTTTAAATAGGACGGTTGAGGAAGGACTCATTGAAAAAATGATTTTTAAGCCGAGGGCTGGAGGCAAGCAGGGGAGAGAGACGATGCTTTCGGGGGTTTGGGGGTGTTGAGGGGGGGGAGTCTCTGCAGAGGGAAAGGCTGGCGTCCCTGTGTGCCCCAGGCTCAGCCCGGCTCCCCACCGTCCAGAGCGGAGCGGGGGAGGTGGCAGGGGAAGCTGGAGCCACTGCCCTCTGAACCGGAGGGACGCGAGCTTGGAGGCCGTGGTGACCCATGGCTTGTCCCCAGGACGCCGAGCTGGGATGGAGAAACATCTTCCTGCTGTCCGCGGCCGTGGACGTCTCGGGCCTGGTCTTCTTCCTCGTCTTCGGCCGAGCGGAGGTGCAGGACTGGGCCCGGGCGCAGACCCTCACCCACCTGTGAGCCGTGCCCGGGCGTCGCCCCTCGGTGCTTTCCTTGAACCGACTTGGCTTCCGGTCTCTTCTGAGACCCTGAAGCCTCCGCCTGGAGGTTCACTGGGGTCCGGGGAGGAGGAGGCGTCAGTGACTTAGTGTGAGCTCCTGCAAGCGCAGGGGTGTCTGCATTTCTTTTCTTTGTAAGAAAATATATTTTTGTTGGTTTCAGAGAGGAAGAGAGAGGGAGATAGAAACATCAATGATGAGAGAGAGTCACTGATTGGCTGCCTCCTGCACGCCCCACACAGGATCAAGCTCGCAACCCGGGCCTGTGCCCTGACTGGGAATCAAACCCAGGACCCTTCAGCTCACAGGCCGATGCTCTACCCACTGAGCCAAAGCGGCCGGGGCTGCGCTTGGATGTCTATGTGTTGCTCACTCCTCCCACTGCTGCTGGGACATGATCATGTGTAGCTGGTCTCTGCCTCCCGCCTCTTCACCCGCCGCCCCATTCCCGGCACAGGAACCCTACAGCCCTCGTTGCGTCCTGAATGGCAGGATAATAGGAGCCTCGTTTGTTATCCTATTTGGTCTGAGTCCCTTGTTGGTGTCACATGAGCTGCTAAGAACCTTAGACTTTCTGGGGCGATGAGTGTCTTTGTGGTACAAGGTGAGGGGCCTGTGGCCAGGGCCCCAGCGAGCCTCGGGGCGGGGGCTGCTGCCAGGGGCCAGCCTCTAGGAGAGGAGAAGGGCTGGAGCCGGGGATGTTCATCAATGGCCGATGCCCGACCCCTCACGCCTGCATGATGAGATTTCTGTAAAAACCCTAAGTGACGGGCTCTGAGAACTCCTGGGTGGGTGACTCCACGGAAGTGCAGGGAGGGGGTGCCCCCAGGAAGAGCACAGAGCCTCTGTGTGTCTCCCCACCCCCCACCCTGTGTACCTTCTCATCTGGCCGTTTCCGAGTTACCGCCTTTATAATAAACAACACTGGTGAGTCATCTGTTTCCTATGTTCTGTGGGTCATTCTAGCAAATTGTCAAACCAAGGAGCGGGTCATGGCAGCAACAGAAGCGTGGGGACCTCGGGCACTGCCACTCCGGTCGGTGTCTGACGCCAGGGCAGTCTGGGGGGACCCAGCCCTGAACCGTGGGGTCTGGACGGCCTCTGGGTAATTGGCGTCTGAGTGACATCTGAGGACACCCCGTTGGCGTCTGCAGGGACTGGAGAACCGCTCCGTGTGGAACCCCCACGCGTGTGGCTCCAGGCGTGTTGTGGACACGGAAACCAGTCACCTCCTGTCCTGGTGAGAGCATCGGGGGCTGGAGGACAACTGCTCACCCAGGGAGAGAGGAAGCCAGGACCGCGGGAGGGGGGCTGAGAGCCCCTGAGAGATGGCGTCCAAACCCCCAGCAGACGGCAGGCGCAGCTGCCACCAGAGAAACACCCGGAACAGCCAGAGCCATGGTCACAGCCAGAGCCCAGCACCCGGCGCCCACAGGAGAGGGTGGCCGCCTGCTCACACCCCACCCAGCACCCAGCCCTGTGCCCTCAGAGCCGGGTGAGCTGCCTCTCCTGGGCCCAGGCCTGCACGTCGGCTGCGGCGAAGACCAGGTAGAAGAGGAGGCTGCTCACGTTGACAGCCGCCACCAGGAAGAAGATGGCAGACCAGGCGGCCTCCGGGGCCTGCGGGACGAAAGTGCAAATAAGGACGTTGCTCGGCCTGGCGTGTCGCCGTATCCACGGCGATTAAAACGTTAACACGAAGACGGGCTCCACGCCGCCGCCTCACGACACGGGCGGAGGGAGGAGCGGGAGGTCAGACAGACAGACACCCAGACCTGTCCCCCCCCCCCTTGCCCTGGGAAGCGGACCCTGCCCTCCTCCTCCAACGTATTCGTCTGAATTCCCAACGTCAGTGTTACATTTGTAATGGCCGGAGGTGATCTTTGTGTATTTTTTTTTGGTCAAATCTCATGTTTCCTGCTTGTGGCTTCGATCCTCTCTCTTATGTCTTTAAACTTCAGGTGCATTTCTGGTGTGTCTGGGCATCTGATCCTGAGGGTCTGGTCTATGACACCGGCTCCTCTCACAGGACCTTGTCTCCGGGAGCGGCTCGTGGGTGTGGTTAACGCGGAGCCACCGGCCTGGCTGTACCGATCCCCCGGGACGGCGTGGCCGTTTCTTACCCGATTGAGGATTATCCCAGCCAGAGTGGATGAAATGAGTCCCCCCGTCATCCCGACGAGAACCGTGACTCCTTTCAGGAACCCGTAATATCTGCGCAAAAGAGAAGGAGACACATGGGTGTATGTTTCAGGCTTGAACTTCATTGGGTTCAAGATGAGGCTGAAGAACGACGGCTGTTGGTTTCCCGAATTTCCCATCCTCCTCCTCAGACGCCATGGCGGCATCAGGCAGAGGCCCGGCCGCCGTGGCTCCGTGGTTGAGTGTCCACCTGTGAACCAGGAGGTCACAGGTTGGATTCTGGGCCCGGATCGTGGGCTCCATCCCCAGCAGGAGGCAGCCATTCAATGATCCTCTCTCTCCCTTCACCTGAAATCAATACAAGAATGCGTATCTTTAAAAAGGGATCAGACAGAGTAACTTCCCGGTGTCCCTGCAGGGGGATGTGGGCCTCAGCAGTAAATGATGGCAGGGTGTTGAGGGAATCAGACCATGTGGACCTGGAAGCCAACGTGGGTTAGGAAGTCAGCACATGCAGCGGGGGAATTCAGAGGTGATGCGTGTTGGTCACGGGAATGGTTTAGGGTTCATCAACATGGAAGGACTGTCCACCTGGTCAGCCCCACAGCCCCAGAGCGACCGGCCCCAGAGGCCGCCCCCCAGGCCGCAGGACCAGACGCCAGGCTCACCGCTGGGGCGTGAGGGTGACAGGCCTCTACTCCCTGTCCTCGTGGGAGGTTTTCCAACTTGCTGTGCTCCTCACAGGGCTTTTGCTCAGGTCTTTTTGCCCCTTGCCCCTGTGAACTTCAGAATTCAACCAACATCTCAGAGAGAAAAGCTGACCTTGTGTTTAAGTTCCCTTAATGTTTAACTTTGTCGCCGCGGCCCTGAGCAACCACCGGGCTCCAGGCGAGTTTCTCTCCGGGGCAGAGCCTTCCACCAGGGCCCAACCCGGGACGCCAGCCTTTGCCACGTCCCAGCACCGGCAAAGGGTAACCGCGCCTCGCCCAGGTGCGTCCTCTGCCCTCGGTGGCCCCACTGACCTCCGAGGCCTGTTTGCGAACACGTTTGGTGCTTTACTGGCCTTCCCAGGCCTTTCCCAGCTGAGATGTCTATCATCCTCTCCCTGTGCAATCCTACTTGGAACTCCAACCGCTTTCTCAACTCCTCCTTCACGTTGTAAAACACTAGGCTGCACAGAGATTTAGAATACTGCGTCTCCAGGGGACGAAAAGGCCGAGAGTGGTAGCTGCCGGTCATTTCCTTTGCCCATTTGTGTACAGATGCTCGACACGGCTGTTTTTCAAAGGGTATGGCTCTGTGGGCTTGTGCTTCTGTGTCAAAGACCCCTTTCGTGTCTTCAGACAATTCCACAGAACCGGACGCTGCGGGCAGTTCTTGGGAGGGTCTTGGAGCTGAGTCAGCCCAGTGGACATGTGTCCTCATGGCTGTGTGCCCACCCCGCGGAGCTGATGGCGAGATTCTCTGGCTGCGCAGAGGGGGCCGCGCCCAGCCGAGCTCGCCTCTCCCCCGGCCTCTGCTCCATGCAGCTCCAGGGAGCCTGGGTCTGTGTTCTCCAAGCAGCACTGGCGCCATTAAGAACAACGTGGCCCGGCCGCCTGGCTC
>PVJC01016580.1:0-33541 GCA_004026665.1 Murina feae | reverse complement strand
CATACTTTTTGATTTTTCGTTTGTTCGTTCGTTTGTTTTTTTGTCTTGGCTTTTTTGGCTGGGTGGGTTTTGCTTCCCCATATTTCATATCTTTGACTTGATTCTTGCGATCCTCTCGTCTGCTGTTGGATCTCTGTATAATATTCTTTATTTCAGTCAGTGTATGCTTGATTTCTAGTTGGTCCTTTATCATATCCTTTAGGGTCTCATTAGATTTATTGAGGGTCTCATTAAATTTATCGGCAGTCTCTAGAAAATTCTTGAAAAACCTAATAACCGTGGTTTTGAACTCTATATTCTGTCATTTTCTTTCCTCCATTTCTGTCATTTGTGACCTGTTTCTTTGTCTCTGCATTTTGGCTGCTTCCCTTTTTTAGTTAGGCGATCACTGAGAGGAATTAACCTCTAAGCCACTTGGTTATGAGAGTCAGCTGTGTCTACAGTGGGAGAACTTCTGTGCTGGAGACACCCTTATGGGGCAAGAGTTGTTTCAGTGGGGCTTTTGTGCTCACTGAATCTGCCCCAAGTGTGTTCCTTGTGGATCTGAGTTTTATTTAGTATGGTCCCACTCTGGCCACTGGGTGAGGGCTGGCTCCTGTATCTTTAAGGAGGTGTTGAGTTAGCCTTTGCCTTAGGCTACTCAGCCTTTTATATGCAAAAGCCTCTGACACAGCTTGGGAGGGGCAGGGCCTCGAGGAGTTTGCAGGGCAGGGTGGAGCAAGTAGCTATGGCTGCTTCTCAGCCCTGTGCTAAGAGACACTGGGTCTCTGTGTCCCGCGGTAACTGCTGCAAGCAACGCTGAGAGAAACCAGCTTTGGATTTCCTCCCGGTGCCAGTCAGTTCCCCTTCTCCGGGTGTGCGTGCGTCTGGGTCCTCAGAAACTCTCCTGGAACTGGAGTTCAGAGCTGCCGGGAGCTTGTGGTACCCTCCAGTTTGAAATAGAACCACGTCCTCTGGCGCCAGCCCTCTCCCCGAGCCCCGTGCGCGCACCTCCGTACCTCTGTACTTTGCTTCCGCCACTCCTCTGAGTCTCAGACTCTTTCTAGTTGTAGAATTTTCACTCAGCCAGCCTTCCTGTGGGTGTGAGTGGTGTCCATGTTTTCTTTTCGTGGATATTCTGAAATAGTTGTTCACAGCTGCATTTACGGTGTTTACCTTATGCCGCCATCTTGGATTCTCCTCAATACGAATTGTTTTTAATATCTTAACAAAATAATCAGCAAAAAGCTCATAAGCGAGCACAGAAATATCTGCCTATGGAAAGATGAGTATGCTGCTTCACTCACACACATTAAGTGGAGGGTAATATTCCCTGTGTACTCAAAGTGATAGCTCAGTAAGAATTATTTTGGGGTCAGAACTATGTTGACATGGCTTATACTTTTTTTTTAAATGTGTTTTTATTTATTTTAAAGAGAGAGTAAGGGAGAGGGAGAGAGAGAGAAAGAAACATTGATATGAGAGAGAAATACTCATCTGTTGCCTTCCGCACACACCCCAGCCAGGGACCAAACCCACAACCTGGGCATGTGTCCTGATCTCCTAGGGGAATTGAATGTATGGGATGACACTCAACCAACTGAGCCACACCGGCCAGTGAGACATGGCTTATACTTTAAATAAAATAAAATGAGCTTCTGAACTTAAATTTACAAATCAATTTAAAGATTATACTTTCTGAGGTTAAGTTCCAACCCCTAGGTAGTATATCCTGTCAAATACAGAGGCAAGCATGTACTGCACAGCATTCTCCAGGGGCCAGGGCCTAGGCAGGCATCTGGAAGTAAGAAGGGCAAACATGATAGGCTGAAGATCCTGAATCAGCCAGACCAGAAGGGGTGTGGAGAGGGACACACAAGTTCTCGGAACTCACTGTCCTGGGGGTGCTGAAAAGGGAGGAATGAGCTCTCTCTGACACAGTGGGAGATGGGTGAGTCTAGGCCAGAAAGGACCTGACTGAGACATATGCATATTCAAGCTAGGTCTGCTGTCTGTTGTGGGAGCAGTGTCCTACCGGGTAGGAACAATGCTGGAAGAGTGGCAGTAACAAGCAGAAGAGTCACCGGCTGGCTCGTGAAGTGGCACTTTACTCCACTGTGTCTCAGAATCATGAGGAAATTTATAAAAAATATGAACCCCTGGGCCCTCCCCACTCTCGCCCTCCCCATGACTCAGATGCATGGCCCAGGGGAGCAGCACCCAGGCTGGGGCAGTGTTCAGACCTGAGGAAGGTGACTGGAGGAAAGGCAGGAAAGCTACTTATAAAGGGACCTGAAAGGTCAAGAAGGGTCTGGATGTTACCCTGGAAACCAAGAAACTATCCCAAGGGCTTTGAAGCGTAGGAGTGAGGTGGTAGAGCAATCTAATTTAATAAAAGAGTAATATGCAAATTAACGATCACTCCGATACACCCAAGCCATGCCCACTAGCCAAGCCACACCCACCAGCAAAGCCACGCTCACCAGCCAATCAGAGCGACTATATGCAAATTAACCCAGCCAAGATGGCGGCCAGCAGCCACAGAGCTAGAGAAAACAGGAGGCTTCTATTTGGAGGAAACTGCCTGCCTCGGCAGGCTGGGCTTCTGCTCAAGGCAACATAGTTTCAATTATAGAAGCCGTGGCGCTGAAGCAAACAGAAGGCTTCCTTGCCTGCCTAGACCTCCACTCAAAGCAACAAAGTTTCAATTATAGAAGTTAAATAAAGCCCAGAAACCTGATTCCAGCCAGCCTCACTGGGACGCTGGGTCAATGGGATCTGTGGGCAGCCTGAAAATAGTCCTCAGCCCCTCACCCAGGCTGGCCAGGCACCCCAGTAGGGACCTGAACCCTGAAGGTACTGTGGGGAGCCTGAAAACGGCCCTCAGTCTCTCACCCAGGCTGGCCACCCCCTATGGGGTGAGGGTCCTCACTCGGGGGATTGGTCAGCCTGCAAACAGCCATCAGCCCCTCACCCACACTGGCCAGGCATGTCAGCAGGTGGACATCCCCCGAGGGGTCCCTTACTGGGAGAGGGCACAGGTCGGGCTGAGGGACTCCCCCAAGTGCACAAATTTTTGTGCACCAGGCCCCTAGTATTCTATAAAGAGCAGGGAGGAGCAACAGAGGAGGCCCACAGGAAGGAGGACAGGGGTGCTTCCACTCTGTTCCACAGACCAGCTGCCTTGTGCTTATGAAAAACATTAGCTTCAGAAGTCAAGAAATATGAAATTGATGAATGTAAAATTAAGCTGCTATTCCAAAGGAAAAGACTCACAGACACAAAACTATGATGGATTTTAAAAGTGCCTTAACAAGTGCATCAGCAATTACAATTGGCAAAACTTCACATACCAAAAATTTCTCAGTTGCTTCTTGTCCAACGGCGTGACAAATATCACCAAAATTTGTAGCACATACCTTAAAAAGGCAAAAGGCATACCCATTATTCTCATCTTTTTTTGTTTTAACAAATTGTGCAGAGTAACAAGCAGGGACCTTGAGAGCAATTACTCCTCTATAGTGAGGCAGCTAACAAGCACTCACTAAGCCCATCGCCCACACAGCACCACCCAGGTGCCTCCGATGCAATGGGAACCGAAGATTTATAGTAGAGTACCAAATTCTAGCACTTTCTGGCTCCTAATTGATCTCAATACATAATGTATTTGGTTAGGAGAGAGCAAAAGAGACCCTTCATATTCTCTGCATAGTAAATAAGACCAAATGAGACCGATCTTCAGTTGATGAGTCATGAGGAGAGATCAGAGGGAAGATAAGGCTGTTCAGGGAGGAGTAGCATTGGCCTTCAAAAGGAAGAATGTGACAACCAAGTGACAAGTGATGAAAAGGGAAGAGGGCAGGGTCGGATAGGAGTTGGAAGGAAGGTAGGGCAAGTCACCCAAGAAAATGAAAGGCTCTGCTCGCCTAGGCAAAGGCATCGGTCACCTCAGCAAGTCCCCTCGCAGTCCCCTGCTCCTGAGAACAACAGGCGAACAACAGGTATAGTCAGACACAATCTCATCCCCAGGGCGCTCTGCATTCCCTAATTATAGTAAAAACTGGTAACGCTGTTTAGATGTTTTCCTCACACAGTTCACACTGGCCATGTTTTCCTTCCAGACCATGTCCACTGAGGAAGTCCAGAAACTTTACAGGCATGGATTTTGAATTTTTTAATGTTTTGATTTTTTTCAAGTTTTGAATCTAACATGTGCTCACCTTCCGAACTTGAAAGAGCTTCTCATCACCACATAATTCACAGAATCGAGGGAGCAGCAGGCGTTCCACTGTGTTCTTGCTCAGCACTGAAGCCAGTTTGCAGATCACCTATAAAAAATAAGAAAATCAGTCACTTGAGATACCAAAGCTTATGTGCTGCACATCACTACTGAGGTTCCAAAAGGTAATATTCAAAAGATTACCAAAATAACCAAGAAGTTAAAACAGAAAACACCTTCTTTTGAGTTCCATCAAGTTCTATGAATAATAAAAGGCTAAATATCTCTCGAGTTTTATTCAGATAAGCGTTTTTCTAAAGCTCAAAGGTTACCATCAGAGGGACCCACTGTGTTCCCAACACAAAAGTGAACAATTTATGTGCAATAACTCGTTTTACCTTCCCCAAACCCTGTGACTAGGTATTATTTATCCTCATTTTTCCAAATGAGGAAATTAACACTCAAAGAGGTTATGGGACCAAAACCAAATAGTGGTAAGGGGGCATATAGTAGTAGCTGGACACAGTACAAAAAGTGACCTGGAGACTTAAGGAGAGCAGACCCCTGAGAGAAGGGAATAATCCTGGGTAAAATGTGCATTGCTGGTGCTTTTTTTTTTTTTTTGCCTGGGGCATCCTCATTCTGCATGGCTATGCAGAATAGCTGGACCTGAGGCAAACACCACAGTAAAACTGGTTTAAGAAGTCAGAGAACAGACACAGAAGTTGCCAAAGCAGCTGACACATGAGGTTAGAAATCTTGTGGAAGAAGTAATGAGAGAACTAAGAAAGGGAAAGCCCCCCAAATCTGTGATTAAATCCTATTCTAATCTGTGCAGGCACAGGAGAGATAGTCAGATTCACAAAGAAATCAGTAGCCTAAAGGCAAAAGGAACTAAGTAGTTTCAGCTGCTGATTGCTGACGGGGAAACAGAATCTACACTGTTCGCTAGAATAAAGTTAACATTCCTCAGAGAAAAATAACAGAATCCAGATTTCTACAATGTTTCATCAAGAACATACTCAGGCAATAAAAGATTCATAGACATGAGAAGAAATGGGGAAATGTGACCCATATTCAAGACAAATATTAGTGGAAACAAACCCAACGAAGACCAGGTGTTAGAACTAGCTGACATGAAAAGCACTTGAAAACAGCTATTGTAAAAACACACAAGGACTAAAATGAAAACAGGGCCATAATGAATGAAAAGATAGGAAAAATAATCAAAGAAATGAAAACTAGAAAAAAAAATCAAGACTTCTGGTAATAACACAGTAGGTTGGTCAGACATAAAACTCTTGCAGATAACAATAACAGAATCATAAAGAAAAAAAAAACATTAAAAAAACAACAACACTGGAGAGCAACCAAAAGGCAGAAAATGGAGGGGAGGCTACCATTTAAAGGTGAACTGCAATGGAAAGATCTGCAAGTAAGTTCTGTGGCTGACTACTAACTATACATGTAGTTCCCAGAGGAACCAGCAAAAAAGCAGCAGCAAGGAACTAAAACTGAGCAGAGAGTTTAGTACTGCTCAAAGGAGATGGTTGGGAGCTGAAGATCAGATAAGATAACTGCCTACTACATAAAAAACCACCTTGGAGAAATAAAACGAAATCCAGAGCCTCTGCAATGTGTCATTTATATGTTTAGTGTTCAATTAAAAATAACTTCTTATGTATTGATAGCAAAAAGTGATTCATAATTTTTTAAAGCAGTTAATGGGAACTTTACATTATCAACAATAAGATGATCCAAGTGTCTCAACCACCAGGTAAGGATTTAAAGGAGCTATTATAAATATGTTCAACACATAAAAGGAACATGCATGCACAAGGAAGAAAATATAGGGAATCTCTGTATCACAGAGAATTAGAAACTATAAAAAAGGTCGAAATGGAAATTCTAGAGCTGGAAAGCATAACAATTAAAATATAATAGGTGGACCTACTAGCAGATTGCAGATGACAAAAAGAGTCACTGATTTTAAAGATAGGTTGATAAAAATGATGGAGGTGGGGGAAAGAGACCCACAAAGACCTGTGGGATGATATCAAGCACCCCAACTTTGTATAATCTAAGCCCCAGACTGAAAGGACAAATAGAAAAAAGGCACAGAAAAAATATACTTGAAGAAACAATAATCAAAAATGTCCCAAATTAGGCGAAGGCATCAATGAACACATTCAAGGAGTTCAATAAACACAAAGCAGGATAAGTATTCACTTTGCAAAAAAAAAAAAAAAAAAAAAAAAAAAAAAAAAAAAAAAAAAAAAAAAAAAAAAAAAAAAAAAAAAAAAAAAAAAAAAAAAAAAAAAGAGAGAGAGAGAGAAATCTCAAGAGCAACCAGAGATAAATGACTATATACAGGAGAACAGTGTGGATGAGAGCTGACTTCTCTAGAAGACAACAGGAGATTTGTAAAGTGCTGCAAGAAAAAACAAAAACAAACCTGTCAGCCCAGAATTCTATATCCAGTAAAACTATCATTCAAAAACTTAAGGCAAAATTAAGACATTTTCTGATAAAAATTTAAAGATTTCTTATCATTAGCCAAACAAACTTAAAAAGTACTCAAGGAAGTTCTTTAGGCCAAAGGGAAATGACACCAGATGGAAACTTAGATCCAGAAAAGGATGAAAGAGCACAAAAAAATGATAAAAATGTGAGGATAAAAGGTTATACATTTTTTCTCTTTTTGTAATTTCTTCAAAAGATATAATTGTTTAAATCAGAAATTATGATACCATGACATCAGGTTCATAATGTATTACACACTGAGTGGCCAGATGATTATGACCACTTTACGTTTGTAGGCAAATTAGCCATACACTGCATCATATGGGATATGGAAGCCGAAGGCCTGTTCGAACACCTTTGCTATCTGCAGTTATCAAGATAAAACGTCTCCCATTTGCACAGAAACACAAGGATTGGACAGTCGAGCATTGCAAAAAAGTCATGTGGTCCGACGAATCACATTTCCAATTGCATCATGCAGATGGCAGAGTGAGAATTTGGTGGAAACAGCATGAAAGCATGCACTCCACATGCATGAGTACAACCCTTCAAGCTGGTGGGGGCAGTGTTATGGTTTGGGGCATGTTTTCCTGGCATGACTTAGGGCCTTTAATTCGTGTGGAACAACATACCTAAGTATTGTTGCTGATCAAGTTCATCCTATCATGTTGATGGCATAGCCCAATGGAGATGGCTTCTTCCAACAAGACAATGCACCATGCCACGGTGCTCGTATTGTGCAGGAGTGCTTTCAAGAACATGAGGGAGACTTTGCCTTGCTTAGGTGGCCCCCCCAATCACCAGATCTCAATCCAATTAAGAATTTGTGGGATGAAGTTAAAAGAGTCATCAGGCAGCTGGTTCCACAACCATCAAATTTCACAGAACTGGACAGTGCTATTCATCAGGCATGGTGTCAGATTCCTCACATCACCTTTCAACATCTCATGGTGTCAATGCCAAGAAGAATTGCCACAGTATTGAAAGCAAAGGGTGCCCAACAAAGTACTAATGGGGTGGTCATAATAATCTGGCCACTCACATTCAAATATATCCCACATTCAAAGGCTGTTAAATCGCATTGTTTACCCACGTCTTCAGAAAAATATCACTTCTACTGTCATGGTAAACAATCTGCTTCCATATTTATAATGGTCTGGCCCTCTAGCAACTTCAAAGCAAATTATAGCTAATTTGCCTACAAACATCAAGTGGTCATAACCTGGCCACTCAGTGTATATGTTATGGTAAAAACCAGCACAGAGGAGGAAAGAAAGTGGCTGGAACTACATTATTACAATGTACTATATTTTTTAAAAATCTCCAATAGAGAAATTAAAACACAGTACTAAAAAGATTCTCTACTCCAAAAGAAGGCAGGAAAGAATTAACAGAGCGACAAAAATGGATGAGACAAATGGGGAAAAAATGGCAGAATTAAATGCAAAAATAATTAATAATTACATTAAACATAAATGGACTAAACACTCCAATTAAAAGACAGAAACTGTTAGACTAGATATAAAAGCAAGCCCCAACCATATGCTAATGAAAGCAGGAACACTTTAAATGTAAAACATTTCAGGTTGGGAGCAAAAAAAGAACATAAACATACAATGACAAATAGTAAGCATAAGAATGATGGAGTGGTGATAGTAATATCACAGTAGACTAACAAGATACTGATTACTATCAGATATTTTTTTTAAAGTAATGTCTTAATTAAAGGATCGATATACCACAAAAATATAAACATTAAATATATAGCTTTAAATGGAATAGGTAGGCTTAAAATTACTGTATCCTCCTTAAGAAGTTAGAAAAATGCTAACAAATTGAACTCAAGTAATTAGAAGAAAGGAAATAATAAACAGTAGAAATCAATTAAAAAGAAAATAAGCAATAAAGAAATTGACAAAGCTAAAAACTGGTTCTTTGAAAATATTAATAAAATTGATAAATCCCTAGCAAGATGATCAAGAAAAAAATTTGAGAGAAAACACAAATTATCAATGTCATAAATGAAAGAAATAACACTACAGATCTTACAGGCATTAGAGAGATAAGGAAATATTGTAAATAACTTTACTCCAATAAATTTAACAACTTAGATAAAATTAAATTCCCTAAGATATACAACTTACTCAATGCCACAGATATAATAACAAACCTCAATAGCCTCACATAAAGAACTGAGTCTATTGTCAAAACCATCTCACAAATGTTTTACCCATGAATTCTAACAAATATTTAAGGGAAAAATAACACCAATCTTAAACAATATCTTTCAGGAAATAGGAGAACAGAAATACTTCCCAACTCAATTTTGAGGCCACAATAACTCTGATTCTAAACCTGACAAAAACATAATAGGAAAAGAAAATTGCCTACAATAGTCCTCTTGAATATAGATGTGAAAATCCTCAACAAAATGTTAGCAAATAATGGAAAAGGGAACACTCTTCACAGTAGAATGTCAACTAGAACATCGTTGGGTGCTAGTACTCCGGAGAGAGGGTTGATGAAAAGCATACTTACATAGCTTCAAAGTAACTCTCATTTCTAGAGTGGAATTAGTACATGGGAGAAACTTGGCAGACACGACTTCTATCTACTAAGTCACCAGAGTTAATGTCATCAAAATCGGGACAAATTGAAATCTTGGGCCTCCTGATGTTACACACGAGTACACATCGCTTCCATAGTATCCGGCCAGATGCAGACCCTGGATCTACTCATGAAGAAACATCAGACAAACTCAAATTGCGAGACATTCTACCAGAGAATTGGCCTGTACTCTTCCATCAGGTTAACATTATGAAACTCAAAGACACACACAGCATCTGTTCCAGATTAAAGGAGACCAAAGAAACACAATTCAGTGCACTGTGGGATCCTGGACTGGGTCCTGGACAAATAACATGTGAACATGAACTGTCCTGATTGTGATCAATGCACTATGGTTGTAAAAGAGAGAATGCTCTTATTTTTAGGAGTATGCCCTGAAGTATTGAGGAGGAAAGGGGCACAATGTCTCCAATTTACTCTCAAATGGCTGAGAAAAATATATACATCTGTGTATGTATGCATCTACATGTGTGTGTATTGTGGATGCATGTGTGTAAAGAGAGAGAGAACACGATAAAACAAATGGCGCCGAACATAACTCAAGGAGAAGGTGGATAGCTGGTATACAGGAGTTCATTCCTGCAACTTTTCTACCAGTTTGAAATTAAAACAAAATAAAAAACTACCTCTCCCCCAAAAAAACTTTAAGAAATCTTCCACTCCCCCTAAAAAAAGAAGGAAGAAGGAAGGAATGAAGGGAAGAAGGGAGGAAGCGGGCAGGGGAAAGAGGACTTTCTGTCTCTGAAGTCCACACGTGGCAACCCACTGGATTTGGAATCTACACCCAGCAGACAAGAGGGGAAGGTGGAGAAGGGGAAACTGTCCCCACAACACAAATGAGGAAAAGACTGTGTCTGCCTGAGTCAGAGGACACGTGTCTTTCATCTGACACAAAGCAGAGCTGCTGAACACCAGGCTTCTGTATCCAGGGTAACGGGCAACTAAAGAGGGCCCAGTATGTCTCTCCACTGTGCCCGCCTACCCCGCCCACATGACCTATTACTACCTGTACAAAACCAATCCTGAATCATTAAAAGTCAATACACTAAGTGACCAGAAATGATAGTCCTGTGGCCTTGGGAACCACTTGTATGGAATGACGATCTTTACTTAGTTGCTTGGAGCCAACTATTCTTTATAGCACATAACCATAACATTCTTTTTAAGTAAATGCGCAAATAAAAATGAGCTTAAAAATAGAAATGACGACAAAAATGAGAAAGCTTTAATGTGAAAACATGTTGGGAGAGAAAAATAGGCTTCTGACAATTAGTTATAATTTCAGAATGCTAATGGCCTCCTCGCAAGCACGAGGAATTATAATTGGTCTCTGGTGGCCTGTTTGTGCTGTCTAGATGTAATTACAGGATACAGTGCTTCCAGTTTATACCGATCCATTCATTTAAAAACATTTACTGTCTGGCTGGTGTGGCTCAGTGGTTGAGTGTCAACATATGAATCAAGGTTCGATATCCAGTCAGGGCACATGCCCTGGTTGCAGGCTCGATGCCCAGTGTGGGGTGTGCAGGAGGCAGCCAATCAATGTTTCTCTCTCATTATTGATGTTTCTATTTCTCCCTCCTCCCTCTTCTCTGAAATCAATTTTTTACAATTTATTTAGTACTGACTCTGGGCCCAACACTGTGCTGGGTGCTGATGGTGAGAAGACACCTGTGTTTAAGAAGTTCACCATTTGGAAGGGGAAATAAACAAACAAAGGAAGGTCACAATTCAGCTGCTGGGTGGGAGAAGACAGATATGAAGCAAGCCATCCGAACACATGTCACTACCATGTTCTGGCAAAGCTAAAAAGACTTCACAAGACCAAATGCATGCATGTGTGAGAAGCCAGGAGGTAAGAAACATGTCATTTGTTCTGCACAACTCAAGAATGCCCAGGAGGCATCTAGTTGGCTGCTCTGATTTTCCTAATCACATATGCACTGGGGTTGCTGGCATCAGAATCCAGAGTGCAACTTCCAATGAGAATGAAAAGTCTAATGGACAGAAGCACAGACACACCTGTCTATGGAGGCCTGACGTTTCCTGGAAAGGAGCAGTACTTCCTGTAAAACGGCGCTGACCTGAGAGTGTTTATGTACATGGACACAGCATCACTCACACCATATGGTGCAAAGAGAGCCCTAAAACACAAGAGCATCAGAGCAATCCCATTCTCTTCCCCTCCACATGTCACCTCTTCACAAGCACACATCAGTGCCCACACTGTTTGGCATTTGACTCACAGAGCAGCTAAGAACGCTGCCTGCCTTGGGGGCTCTGTGAATCACACAAGGTCTTCTTTTCCTTGAAGAATGAAATCTACTCTTCACCCAAAGGTCCAAAGATTGAACACACTTTTCTAGCTCAAAATAAATGTGCTCCACAACTCTGGGTGTCCAGAGTGAGCCCCTCCAAGACTCCTCTCAGGGCTCCAGGAAAGGAAAACAGAACAGCTTTTGAATGTGACCAAAGCAGGCAAGGGCCAGACTAGACCCAGGCCACCTTACACCAGGGCAGCATGGGAAGCGAAGTGCATGCCCTCCACACCCCTTCCCAAAGTGCTCGAATCTCAGATGTGCCTAGCCTGCCAAGGGCTCAAGACCGCTTTTGTTCTCTGCAGCCACATCTGAATGCTTAGACATTCAAATAATGATATCAGCAACTCAGTTGGAATGAAAAATACAATTTATGTGAACTAATTTGTTCTGCAAGTGATTTGTGGAGATAGCTTTTTGAAGGCTTGTTATATTTTCCAAATATTTTCACCACACACAAAAAGAAAAACAATATTGCTGACAAGAATGGAATGGTTGGAAACAAAACAAAAGGAAACTCATGCAAAAATGCCTTTAGCACTATTTCTCATGGTATTATCAGTCTTTATGGATAAGATATTTGGTTGTCAGTTGTAACCTTGGAAACTCGCCTAACCAACTTTCAAACAAAAAAGAAGATTGAGTTGGCCAAGTTCACTACTCAACTGCCAAATACCCCCAACTAATGATATTATCCAGGTTCGTTTCGCACAACAAATTTAATTTCTTAGAGAGAAACTTGAAATTTATAAGAGAACCCTGGAGAATTTGAATTTTAATAATCAATTATTCTTCAGCCTGATTCATCTTATAAACATATGGGATATGCAAAATAATGAATTAGTTTAAAAAGCCAGACCTTTAACTCAGAGTTGAAGAAAACTTTGACATAAATGAAGAATAACTGCCAGATGTTCTGATGCTCTAATACAATTTTTTGGCTCCTTGGTATACAATGCTTCCACACTGTGACAAAGAGAAGAATTCCTTTTTCTAACGTCATTTTTTTCCAACCAAGAAAACAACTATCTTCTATACTTTACTGCACTTGTAACTGAGGCCTATGACTTTACCTCCTTGGATATGATGTTTTCTAAAATGCTGGAGCTGTTTACTTCTAGGACACAAATAGAAAGGCTATGCTGGGCAGCATCTTCTGCATGGATCAGGGGACAGTGGTGAAGACAGGAGCTAAGAAAACACAATGGCTTTGGGTGACCTTCCTTGGGGAGTCTTGGTCTCAGGCAATCCATGACCACTGGTACTGACTCCTCAATAGCCTGTGTGTGAACAAGGGTTCCAGAAGACAGCAGAAAGCCCCTGATTGACAATCACTTCACAACACATACAGACCCAAGGATACCACAAAATTAACTGTTAAAAGCAGAAGAAATTTAGTTTAGACTAGTCCTTTAATTATACACCTTTAACTGGTATCAGCACAAATACTTAACACAGCATTTCCCAAACTCATTCTTCAGTGTGCTTTTCTTATCTAGTGACAATCCCACTTTAGTCTTGCCTAATCAATAAAATAGTCACACATGCCTACTAGGTTTTAATTGTCCTGACACCACCTAAAATCATCTTCCATGTCACACTGGGTTCCTTACTTTGGGAAATCAGGTCCATGATCCAAGCAGGTTTAAGGATTCACCTACAAATCTCAGCATCCTGCTCAGCAGAAAGTGAAGCCAGCTGCCCCAACTCTGCCCAAATCACTGACCTCCCATGCTTTGCCTTCTTAAAGCAATTGGTGACATAGTCACTTTCAAACACACTCAGATCTGAACAGTGAACTTTCTGAGCGAAGCCAAACCACCAGCCACCTTGTTTATGAGAACAGGGCTGGCCAACAGTGAACACATGGGACACTTCAAGTCACACACATGCCCAGCCACTGGACAGCCACCAGGCATGGGTCCATTGTTCCGCAGACAGACTTACGTTCACGGCTTCTGCTTTGCATCCATCGTCACTGTCTGGGGCAGAGAGAGCCAGCAGGATTGGACACACTTTGTTTTCAATATCGTGCTGGAAAATCAGATCCTGCTCCAGAAGAATCAAGAGCACTTCCTGGCTTGACTTTCTAACCTAGAAGAGGAAAAAGGCAAAGGGAATCACAGAGTGAGCCCAAGTGCTCTCAGGATGAAGACCAAGCTTTCTCAGCAGAACACCCAGCGGGCCCTGCCTCCCCTCCGCCATGGTTCTGGAACCTTCAGGCATACTTCCTTCCTGAGACCTTAGAACATGTATTCCCTCTGCCCGACTGGCTCCTGCCATTGGATGTTCTCAGGCCAACATCCTTCTCCTGAACCCCCTCAGGTCAGGCCCCATCTGTACTCTAACAGCACCCTACACTTCCCTCTCATGACTCATGTCCCAGATCTGCACTCATATAGATGCATATGTGTGCACGTGCATACTCACATGCTCACACGTGCACACATGCACACACACAGAGATACACATATTTTTCTGTGTGATGACACAATGCCATCTGTCTTTCCCACCCAGACATGGCTAGATGTCATGTCTGACTTGTCTTCTGTCCTCCTATGCACCCTCAGGACCTGGCAGGTTGATGACATGGAATGCAGCTTCCCACTTCTTTGCAAAACCCTAGGACACCACGCCCAGGCATGAATCATGCCAGCTGCAACAGGAGGCAGGGCTCAGAGGAGGCCCTGCGTGCAGGACAGGAACGGGGACTCATGCAGAGAAGAGGAAGACAAAAGGCTATACTTCACAGTTGACCTGGGGTGAGCAAGCACGAGAACTTGGAGGGAACCTAGGATGCTGGAGAGATTATATTTTTGGGGAAATGAAAGCAGAGGAGATTCCAATTGATAGAGCCAGTCACAGAATATGCTGCTCTAGTCCAGGCCTATGTTGCGGCAGGAGAACAGCAATGGGACCAGAAGTATAAGGAGTCACAGATGAGGAGCAGAGAGTGGTTACAGAGAGCCAGCCGCTGAGACTAAAGCCACAGCATTAACTTTCTGAACAGGTGACAGGATGAAAAAGTATTTTGGAAGATCTTTCCGGCAGGTGTACAGAGGAAATTGGAGGCGATGACAGACTGAGGGCAGAGAGGTCAGCGAAGAAGTGATTGCAGTGATCGTGGTGAGAGAAACAGAGAAAAGGCAATATCACCGGGTAAGGTGACAGGACCACATGTCCAACTAAAGACAGCGATGCCCCCAATAACTCTGAGATGTCAAGCACTTGGTGAGTGTCTATGCCAGGAGCAGAGAACAAGAGAGGACCACAGTGCAGAGGAGTCAGACCTGTCAGCTGCCTCTCTGCAGGACACAATCCCAGGTAATGGCTCAAAAGGCTAGAGGGCAGCTGGGAAGACATGCCAGACCATGAGCGGGAGCTGTGAGTAGACATGGAGCCAGATGGCAAAGGCAGTTTCAAGCCTGCCAAGGATGAAGGGTGGCCCCCAAAAGTTATATCCATGTGAAATCCTTGCAATCTCTGTATGGGATCTTATTTGGAGAAGACTGCAGGTGTGATTAAGTTCAGGATCTTGAGGTCATCCACGATTATTGGGGTGGGCCCTAAATGCAATCACAAAGGTCCTTACAAGGGAAAGGCAAGAGGAGGAGACAGACAAAAGAGGGAATAATGCCACGTGAAGATGGAGGCAGAGATGGGATTGATATGGCCACAAGCCAAGGAAGCCAGCAGCTGGGGAAAACTGGACGAAACAGGAAGGATCTTCCCTTGGAGCCTCCAAGGCAAGTGCGGATTTGGACTCAGGTCTCCAGAACTGTAAGGAATCAATGCCTGTAGTTTTAACATCCAGCCTGTGGTTGCGGCTGCCCCGGGACACTCTTACACAAGCAAGGAAAGGGGAGAGAACAGTGTACTCAAAGATATAGACAAGACCTCTGGAGATGGAAGAGACGTCCCAGATGACAGCAGTGAGGTGGTCTGGGTGAGGTGGCCAAGCGGGAGGCGGAAACGTCAGCTGAGGTCCAAGTGGAAAAAGTTTCAGTATCCCACTAAGACTCCTGATGATTATTCTGGTGCCATAGGGAGCCCTGAGAGGAAGAATAAGGTCAGACTCAGCTTCAGTGAGGATTAACAGTTTAGAAACCTCAGGGGGTTCTGAAAGCTGAGAGCAGGCGAAGGGCTCCCAGGCAGGGATGCTCCCAGCTCTGGATCCAGGGGCCAGGGGCAAAAAGGAGAGGGTAGGTGTGAGAGACACAGCGAAAAGAGCTGAGTCATCACTGAGGATGAGCACAGAAAATCTAAGGTGACTCCTGAGTTTTTACCTCAGGCCACCAGTAACCAAAATAGAGATAAGGGAGGAACCAAGACTGAGGGGAAAGAGAAAGGTGCAGGTACTGGAGTCTGGAGCTCCACGAGGTGCAATGGATCTCTGGGGAGAGCCATCCAGTGGACTATGGAGATGGAGGTCAGAACACACGCACCTCAGGGACATGGGTAAGGGACAGCAGTCAGGGTGTCACCACAGATGCGTCTCTCTAGACCCACAGAAGCAGTTGAGAGAGAGGGAATCCTGGCACTGTGAGAAAAAGACGAGACAGCACTCTGGAAGGTCCAGGAGGCCAGGGCAGAGACTGGGGACGACGCAGGCAAGGAGGAAGGGCAGCTAAGAGCCCAACAGGTGACAGTAGTGTGAGCACTGCACCCCAACCTGCGCTCTGCTATTACTAGCTGGGCATCTGGGTGAAGGAATTACCGCCTCGGTGCCTTGCTCTGGCCTCCATCACAGTGGACAGAAACAGTGCCATGTTGCAGGGTGGTTGTGTGGCGAATGACCAGGGTTTGGGTGAGTGTACCCCAGATGAGTGCTGGCTAGGATCTCTCAGAGACCAGTGTCAGAGTCAAGAGAGGGAAGAGTCAGGACGATCCCAACACAGGAGGAACAGAGTCCACACCCTGGTCACTTTCACCCACTGCCAGGGCAGGGCCATGAAATGCCTGATGGGCATCCAAGAAAGGCGTCTTCAAAAAACCAAAGTGCCTAACAGTGACAAATATAACAAACGTATCAAGCCAAGGGAAAATAAATTGTGGGGAAAAAGAGATATGTAATTTCATAACACAGGTAAAATGAATGACCAAGAGCTTTTGGATCAATGTGGATAGATCTTAAACATGGAGAAATACCAACCAGCAAGTGGTAGAAGAGAGTGCAGCCTGATGCCACTTAGGTAAGGCTGTAAAGCACCCCAAACAAGGCACTGTCTCATTGAGGGCCGCTTATACAGCAGTGTGATTCTAAAATCCCCAGTAGGAAGGGTCACCCTGAGCTTAGGAAGGCAGTTCTTCTACTGAAGAGGAGGGAGACGAGTGGGAGTCGGGGGCAAAAAGCAGTCTTAACCGTATCTGTAACCTATAAACAGAAAAGTTGGAAGCAAAACTGCAAAATGTTAATACCTGTCGAATAATAGCAGTGGATATATGGGTGTTTATTATACAAACCTCTCATGTGATAAAAATATTTCATGATATTTTAGAAAATGAAACTATTTTTTAAAAAAAACACACAAAAACTGGATTTCACAATGAGGTGAGTTGAGTCTGTGGCTTTTGGGAGCATCTGTAGTGCAGTAGCTAAGGCCTGACGACTGTGAGCCCATTCAGGGGTAGCGGCTGCTGAGGCTCTTCGTTTGAGAAGCTTGCAGAGGGAAAGTAGTGATAATCTATCCAGGGTCAAGGCCAAGGGATGAAAAGATGAGTGAGACTTAGGCATGATTAGAATCAAAAGAGCCCTAGCCAGTTTTGCTCAGTGGACAGAGTGTCAGCCTACGAACTGAAGGGTTTCAGGTTTGATTCCAGTCAAGGGCACATGCCCGGGCATGGGCTCAATTCCCAGAAGGGTATGGGCAGGGAGCAGCCTATCAATGATTCTCTTACATCATTGATGTTTCTATCTCTCTCTCCCTCTCCGTTCCTCTCTGAAATCAATAAAAATATATTAAAAATAATAATAATCAGAAGGGAAAAGCCAATGAGAGGGCCTGGAAAAATAAGCAAGCTTATGAGACAGAAGATGAAAGCAAAGAGAAAATGAAGACATCAGACTTGAGTAGGGAATGGGACATCTATTCCCCCCAAGACACAAGGCAAGTAGCTCATGACAGCTGAAGAAATGTGGAGTGTTTACAGCTGATTCAGTTCTATGATTCTTTACTAAAAATATCTACAGGTAGCAGACCCTAAGGTAGACTCTGCAGACAAGTAAGACCTAGCTATACAGTCAGGGGCTCAGAGTCTAAAATGGGAGAGAAAGTATCGGTTACAATACCCAGTGGAATCTGGGCAATCCTAAAACACACAACAGATGAACCTAGTGAAAGAGACACGAAATCCTGGGCTCCTCCTCCAGCTCCCTGCTCCACAACACACACAAGCACACCTCTATACTCAGGTTCCTCACCTCTACAGCAAGGATGAATTAACAAGGGTGCCCACACTTCACAGGGAGGTTTGGAAGAGTACACAAGTCTCCTGGCTGATCTTGCAGCATGGTGTGTGACAGGGGCAGTCCAGCAATGGGAGCTGTTCAACAGCAGCAGTCAAGATGATAATATTGATAATATGCCCAATTTTGTTAATTTCATGCCTTACATGAGGCACTGTATGTTCAATGACAATGAAAGATACCTGAGGATGAACAGAGAGACAAGCTGGCCTGAGATCTGATGCGGGGTGGAACCTGGAATGCCCACTTCCACATGTAAAAAAATGTGCATCTTTGCTGAAGTGAGAATCCTAACTCATCAGGGACCCTCAGGCACTCCCAGCGGCCCATACTGTGGACATCTGGAAGGGCCAGCCTCTGTGAAAGTGAGGCAGAGACTGGTGAGAGTAGGAGTGGAGGGGCATTCGGGAGGATCAAGGAGAATGAAGGGACTGGTAGGTGCCCGTGGCATCAGTGGCAGGACGGGGACAGGTGAGCCATAAAGGAGTGTGGGCTGTGCCCAAGGGCTGTAAAGAGTCTGAGGCACGTTCAGTGAGATGATTTCATCACATTTCTGTGTCTAAAGATGACAGGAATGGAGAAGAGGGGATATCCTACTCCTCTCTTTATCCACAGTATGAAGTCTCGCACCTTGCTCCTTATGGGCACTCAGAACCTATCTGAAGAAATGAATGAATGGAAGAAACCATCAGATGAGACCTGTGTGGAGGAAATGTAAGCACCTAGAGAAGAAAATGCAAAACTAATCAAAATACTTATGTTACGAGAGTGGAAATAGGGAGACTTTTTTCCTTCTTTGAAACAACATTTAATCCTGTCAGATTGTTCAACATTTAAAAGTAAATATTTACTCTTTTTAAAATGCTTGGCTCACGGAAGAAATACAAGTCCACATTGTAGAATTTCTTGAAAATAATAATGAAAACTTAGCATATCATAAAAAATTATAAATATATTTAGCCTTTGTGGAAATCCACTCCCAAAATAAACTGAAAGATAGAAATGATGTAAGGCTATTTGTTGCAATAATTTTAAAGTGGCAAAAAGTAGAGATAACCCAAATGTCTGTTGATAAACAATGGTACAAGTGCTCACTGGAGTGCTACGCAGCCAGACCAAAGGAATAAGGAGGCTTTCCCTGGGTTGCTATGGACTGACCCCCAGGAAACCCTAGACAGTGGGAAAAGCAAGGAACAGAGCAGCAAACACAGCAACCACTTATCATCTGAGAGGAGGAATAAGAAGGGGCAGAAGACAAGGACAAATGTGAATTTGCTTAGAGTTATGTGTGTGTGTGTGTGTTATACAAGTAAGAATAAACCAAAACCTATTGGAAATGGTTTATCAGGCACTTCTAAAAAATCTACAGAGGCAGGAGAGACAGGCAAGGAGATCAGAATGGAAGTCAGGTTTCTCTGAATATACTGACTCTGTTTTACAGCTTTACCTATGGAATCCACATGAAAACATTTTAACTAATTATAAGTGTAAATTAAATCAAAATGTAAATGCTAAAGCAATTCCTACAAATAAAAAAATGAAAACAAAGAGCCTAAATGCATATCAAGCTATCAGATTCACCACGAGAAAGGTTGATGCAAGTGACTTGAAAATGTAGGACTACTCATGTTACTGTGTGTCTCCAGGGCAGATGGCCTGAGAACAAGTAAATCATAAACTACAGCCAGTAATTCTACCTTAGGCTTAGTAATAACACCAGTATTTGCCTTCTAGATACACACGCACATTCATGTTAATACCATTAGGAAGCAAGATTCGTATTGTGTAAAAACTAATATATGCACACACATATATAATTATCAAATAAGTAAAAACTCTATAAACCTAGAATTTTTGCTTACCTTTACATTTTGAACTGGAAATACCAATATAGCCTTAGGAGGAATTTTCATTTTTTCAAAATATCAATTATTCTGTCACTAGAAGCAATGACTAATCTCACAGCAATGAACATTCCAGTATCCATACTCAGATTTCCTATTATCATATCCCTCTTTTTTTTTTGGGGGGGGGGGAGGACGGGTATAGTATTTTTATAAGAGTTTCACAAAAGTAGAATTCTAACTATATATCTTTTCATTTGTCATTGTTACAGAAATTCAAAACAATACCATTACTCTCTCCCCTCCCCATCTCCTGTCTTCCCTCTTAGGCTGGACAGTCTGTTCAATGCTTCTATGACTCTAGTTCTATTTTTGTTTATCAGTTTATGTTGTCCTTTATATTCCACAAATGAGTGAGATCACGTGATATTTGTCTTTCTCTGACTGGCTTATTTCACTTAACATAATGCTCTCCAGGTTCAAGCATGCTGTTGCAAATGGTAAGAGTTCCTTCTTTTTTACAGCAGCATAGTATTCCATTGAGTAGATGTACCACTGCTTTTTAATCCACTTACGTGCTGATGAGCACTTAGGCTGTTTCCAAATCATAGCTATTATAAATTGTGCTGCTATGAACATATGGATGCATATATCCTTTTTGATTTCTTGGGATATATTCCTAGAAGTGGAATTACTGAGTCAAAATGGGAGTTCCCTTTTTAATTTTTTGAGGAAACTCCCATACTGTTTTCCACAGACACTGCATCAGTCTGCATTCCCACCAACAGTGCATGAGGGTTCCTTTTTCTCTACATCTTCTCCAGCACTTGCCATTTGTTGATATGCTAATGATAGCCATTCTGATGGTGTGAGATAATACCCTATAGTCGTTTTGATTTGCATCTTCCAGATTATTAATGACTTTGATCGTGCTTTCATATGTCTCTTGGCCTTCTGTATGTCTACTTTTGAAGTGTCTATTTAGATCATTGGCCCGTTTTTTGATTGGGTTGTTTATCTTCCTTATGTTAAGTTGTATGAGTTCCCTGTAAATTTTGGAGATTAAACCTTTATCAGAGATAACATTGGTAAATATGTTCTCCAATGCAGTGGGCTTTCTTGTCATTTTGTTGGTTTCTTTTGCTGTGCAGAAGCTTTTTATTTTGATGTAAAATTTATTTTGTCCTTAGTTTCCATTGTCCTAGGAGTTATATCAGTAAAGATATTGCTATGACATATGTCTGATATTTTGCTGCCTATGGATTCTTCTAAGATTTTTATGGTTTCCTGTCTTATGTGTAAATCCTTTATCCATTTTGCGTTTATTCTGCATTTTTTTTTGCATGCATCTGTCCAATTTTCCCAACACCATTTACTGAGGAGACTGTCTTGACTCCATTGTATGCTCTTGTCTCCTTTGTCAAATATTAATTGAGCATAATGGCTTGGGTCAATTTCTGGGTTCTCTGTCTTATTCCATTGGTCTATATGTCTGTTCTTGTGCCAGTACCAGCAGTTTTGAGAACAGTGGCTTTGTAATATAGTTTAATATCTGGTATTGTGACCCCTCCAACTTTGTTCTTCTTTCTCAGGATTGCTGCAGCTATTCAGGGTCTTTTTTTATTCCATATGACTTTTTGGAGAGTTTATTTTAGGTCTGTGAAATATGCCGTTGGTATTTTGTGTGTGTGTGTGTGTGTGTTTTTCTTTTGTTTTTTTTTATCTTTATTGTTCATATTATTACAGTTGTTCCTCTTTTTTTCCCCCATACCTCCCCTCCTCGCAGTTCCCACCCCACCTTCTGCCCTTATCCCCCCGCCACTGTCCTCATCCATAAGTGTACGATTTTTGTCCAGTCTCTTCCCACACCCCAAACACCCCTTTCCCCCTGTGAATTGTCAGTCCACTCCCTTTCTATGCCCCTGATTCTATTCTAGTCACCAGTTTATTCTGTTCATCAGATTTTTTTTATTCACTTGATTTTTAGGTTTACTTGTTGATAGATATGTATTTGTTGTTCATAATTTTTATCTTTACTTTTTCTTCTTCTTCCTCTTCTCAAAGGATACCTTTCAGCATTTCATATAATACGGGTTGGGTGTTGATGAACTCTTTTAGCTTTTTCTTGTCTGTGAAGCTCTTTGTCTGACCTTCAATTCTGAATAATAGCTTTGCTGGGTAAAGTAATCTTGGTTGTAGGTTCTTGCTATTCATCATTTTGAATATTTCTTGCCACTCCCTTCTGGCCTGCAAAGTTTCTGTTGAGAAATCAGCTGATAGTCGTATGGGTTCCCCCTTGTAGGTAACTGACTGCTTTTCTCTTGCTGCTTTTAAGATTCTCTCCTTGTCTTTTGCCGTTGGCATTTTAATTATGATGTGTCTTGGTGTGGTTCTCCTTGGATTCCTTTTGTTTGGAGTTCTCTGTGCTTCCTGGACTTGCAAGTACATTTCTTTCACCAGGTAGGGGAACTTTTCTGTCATTATTTCTTCAAATAGGTTTTCAATATCTTGTTCTCTCTCTTCTTCTGGCATCCCTATAATTCTGATGTTGGTACGCTTGAAGTTGTCCCAGAGACTCCTTACACTATCTTCATATTTTTGGATTCTTTTTGCTTTTTGCTTTTCTGGCTGGGTGTTTTTTGCTTCTTCATGTTTAATATCTTTGACTTGATTCTTGGGATCTTCTAGTCTGCTGTTGGATCTCTGTATATTATTTTTTATTTCAGCCAGTGTATGCTTAATTTCTAGCTGGTCCTTTTTCATATCCTCGAGGGTCTCACTAAATTTATTGGCAGTCCCTAGAATATTCTTGAAAAGCCTTATAACCGTGGTTTTGAACTCTATATCCAGGCATTTGCTTTCCTCCATTTCTGTCATTTGTGACCTGTTTCTTTGTCTCTGCATTTTGGCTGCTTCCCTGCATTGACAGAGTGGCTTTTGGTGCTAGGTATCCTATAGGGCCCAGTGGCTCAGTATCCTCAATTACCTGAGGTGGATACTCTTGGTGCACTGCTTTGTCAGCTTTGTGCACAGTCTTGTTGTAGCTAAGCCTTGATTGTTGTTGGTTTCACTGAGAGGAATTGACCTCCAGGCCACTTGGCTATGAGAATCAGCTGTGTCTATGGTGGGAGAACTTCTATGGTGGAGACACCCTTATGGGGCAAGACTTGCTCCAGTGGGGCTTTGGTGCCCACTGAGTCTGCCCCAAGTGTGTCCCTTATGAGTCTGAAGAGTTGTAGACTGGGTGGTCCCGCTCTGACCACTGGGTACACAGTCTCTTAAAACTCAAAGGAGGTGCTATTTTAGCTTCTGCTGATGTTTCCCGGCCTTTTATATGCAAAAGCCTCTGCACGCAGCTTGGGTGGAGCAGGGTTTCAGGGAATCTACAGGGCGGAGCAACCAGCTATGGCCGATTCTCAGCCCTGCCCTAAAAGGCACCGGGTCTCAAGCCGCTCTGGAGTTCCTCCTGGTGCCAGACAGTGCCAGATATTCCAACTCCTCCCCATGTGATTCTGAGTCCCCAGAAACTCACCTGGAACTGGAGTTCAGAGCCATTGGGAGCTTGTGCCTCCCTCCGGTACGAAATGCTGCCAGCCCTTTCCGCGAGCCCCTTCACGCATGCCTCCGTACCCCTGCACTTTATTTCCGTACCTCCTCTGCATCTCAGTCTCTTTCTAGTTCTAGAATTTCCACTCAGCCAGCCTTCCTATGGGTTCGGGTGGTGTCTGTTTTTCCTTTTCGTTGTAGTTTTGAAATTGTTGTGCACAGCAGCAATTCCAGTGTTTACCTATGCCGCCAACTTGGTTTCTCCCTATGCTGTTGGTATTTTAACGGTGATTGCATTGAATCTATAGATTGCTTTGGGTAGTATGGATATTTTAATGATGTTGATTCTACTAATCCATGAACACAGTATATTCTTCCATTTGTTTATGTCCTCCTCAATCTCTTTTTTCCAACATCCTATTTCTGAGTAAGGTATTTACCTCCTTAATTAAGTTTATTCCTAGGTATCTTAACTTTTTTGTTGCAATGGTAAATGGGATTTATCACTTCCCTCTTATAGGAACCAGGGCATCTTGGAGAAATGGCCAGTTGCAGGTAAAAGTGAGCTATCCAAGTCTACCGGGTAAGGTGAAAAAGATTCAGGGGCCAACTTACAGAGCTACCCGTGGTCAAACTTAGGATAATTTGTCTGGCTGGCACGGCTTAGTGGTTGAGTATCAACCTATGAACCAGGAAGTCATGGTTCAGTTCCCAGTCAGGGAGCATGCCTGTCTTGATCCCCAGTGTGGGGCGTGCAGGAGGCAACCAATCAATGATTCTTTCCTATCACTGATGTTTCTATCTCTCTTCCCCTCTCCCTTCCTCTCTGAAATCAATGAAAAGATTATTTTTTTAAAAAGCTAGGATTATTTGATCATCAAGAAGATGGCTGCAATGGATGGAAACATCTAATATGCTAAAATTCACAGGTTCATAACAATACTCAAACAAATTTTTAAAACCTAATTGGTAACCTTTGTAGATTATTAGGACACCAACTAATTGTCAGTTCTAGAAACTGACAAAGGGGAGAATAAAGCATTTATATTGTCTTCCCTGAACAAACTGATTTTCAGGGTTACCCAAGAGCTGAGGGAAAAATTCTTTATAGAAGAATCCCAGCTATGAAATGAAGAAGAAATGATGGGATTTGAGCATCACAAGTTTACAGCCTGTAATGAAATCCTGGATGTGGCAATGATCACCCATGGCTGCTCCTGGTTGATGGGGATTTCATGATGAACAGAGAAGGCTGACAGCACCTGCATCCAGCAACTATACAGCTCTCTGCTCCCTGACTTGATGCGGGAGGAAAACACAGCAGCATCCAGCACATATGCTCACTGTACGATACGAAGTTTGACAGAGCCTCTAAATTGCCCACCGTGTGGGAAATATTGAGAATGGAGGAACATCTCGAACAACAAGATGGGGACAAGATCAGCCAGATCCCAAGTGCAGGAAATCTGACAGGACTAATGGCCCAGTTTTTCAACAAACAAATAGCAGAGGGAAAAAGGGAGGGAGGGAGACCTTTATAAATTAAAAGAGATTTAAAGACATGTCAACCAAATCCGAGTATGAACTTCTGTGTCATCTGATTTGAACAGTCTATCTGCAAAACCAGATTTAAGAGAAAACTGGGGAAATTTGAACAATGAGTAGATAACAGATGATATTAAGAAACTACTGATAATTTTTACACTTGTGATAATGGCACTGTCATTATATTTTAAAGTGTCTATATTTCTCAGAGTGTAATACTAAAGTATTCAGAGCTGAAATGATACAGTGTCTGGGAACTGCTTTTATCTTGGTTAGATTTATTTTGGTAAGCGAAATGAAAAAAGACTGGTCAAATGCTAATGATAGTGAAGCTGGGGAACAATACATGAGCATTCATTTTAATATTCTCTCTACTGCTATGTGTGTTTGGAAATTTCCATAATAAAAAGTAAAAAAAATAAAAGAAGCATCTCATAATAATACTAACAGGTGCCATCTACCTTCCTAGGTGATAAGAGGGACAGGGCACAAACAGATCTTTGTGCCCAAATCATCTAACTCTAAGAAGCTGTTTTCTGAATGAAGAAGATCAGTTAAGTAAGACTAAATAAAGATAATTTGCTACCGAGATCTTAAGGTTACAATTTTTCATACCTGGTTGTTTCGATCGGTGAGGAACCGCACTACAATAGGTATGAGATATTCAGAGAACACCATTGAAAAATTTGACCTGTTTTCTTGTAAAAAAATGGCAATAGGAGGAACCTGTTCCATCAGCTCAGTCCGCACTGTGGGCTCTGCAGCAATAAAAAACAACAAAAAAAAGAATTATATAAGACTACGCCAAGCATCTTATTTAGTACATACTGATAGTTTCTAGCTTTTCTTACTAAAATACTTTATCAAAAAAATTAGACAAATGCAGTTTAAAGATCATTTCCCATTCAGAGTATTTATGCTACAGACAGGCTTAAAAAGCTAATAAGCTATATGGCAATATAAAAACATAAAAAGAAGAGAGAATGACAACTCTATTATAACAAGCCATATATAAATCGAGGAGGGTGCAAGAAGTCTGCATGCTGGGCTAGCGTCCAAAAGCCATTACAACTAATGGCATATATGCCAGACCTATGGGTTGTGCTTATTTAAATTCAAGCCAGAATGTATACATTATAAATAATTCTTTCATAAATGCACTCCCCCACAATCCACACATCCCAATTATTTCTAAGGCAAAGCATTAAACAAAAGAGCAGCCTGAGCACCAATATACCACATTAAATTTAACACAAATATATAATTGCTTCAGTGCTGTAAATGGTGACTCATTTATAAAGAGAATCCATTTATCGACTCAAAACATCCACTTGGGCATTTTTAAAAACATTGTGTCACAGTCTTATGAATATTTTAAACTAATATGGGAACTATATGGAAAGCTTATTTTTCTATTTTCAGTTAAAATAATCCAAACCTAAAGCAAATCTAAGATTTCTAAAACTCTCTGAAGCTGTTCACTAGTCATTATAAATGGGGGTGCAGTTGTCAGTACTGGCAAACCCACTACTCAGTCATCTGACTTATCTGTTCGAGGCGAGGGTTATATCTCAGTGTCTACCATACAGCAGTGTGCTTTTCTTCCACAATAGCAATCGTGGAGGTAGAAAGAGAAAGAAAAATCAAGATTAGTCTACAAAGATCAGAGGTGAAGGAAAGTAATGACTGGATTGTTGTAATTCTTCTTTTGATTGGCTATTTCTTAGCAACCAATAGTCTGGCAGAACTCGTGAAATACAAAAAGCCTAACTGCCGGGGCAAAGAGCATCCATAGCCATTAGTCATTCTCATTTTCTTAAAATAAGGATCATCTGATGCCAAACAAGACACCCATTCTTTATGACAAAACCCATTCATGGGTAGGCATTGCTTTAAATTTACTGATTAATAAACAGGGTTTTTTTATGTCAGCTATCATTGATTATAAACAATTTCTTGGAAATGAGCAAGTAAAACATAAAAGTATATACTCCTTGTACAAACCTGCATCTTCTGACAATCTGACCACAATTGCCATGATGGTTAGGAAGTCTTCTTCATCATTACTGAAGTCCCTGAAGACATCAAGTAGCCCTCTGGCAATAATCTGACTGTAAAGATGAGAAATGATACAACAGTTACATGGACAACACTGACAGCTAGGGCGTGGGCTATAGGCAGACCATACAACCAGGGAGCAAAGGAAAGTCTATGACCTCCATCCAGAGGGGAGGAAGTGTCCAGGAATATCCAAATTACATCATTCCAATGTGGGTCAATAGCCTACAGGGACGGGACTGTGTCTTCTAATCTGGCAGTCACTGGAGATCTAAACTGTCCACTTGGGACAAGGGAAACCCTCTACTCCTTTTCTGACTGATTCTTCAGATCTAGACAGACTTGGAAGACAGGCCCCATGACATGGGAGGGGAATAAGAGACCAATAAATGCAGAAGGAAAGCCCAAAGAGACATTGATGGCCACCTCAGCCTGAAATGCTCTCTACCCACTAGGTGCCAGCAGCATCCTCACCCCGTGATGTGACAACCAAAAATGTCTCCAAGACCAGTGGAGCAAAATCACCACTGACTGAGAACCAACACATTAGAGGTCGCTGGGCAAAAGCTATACGGAAACTCTCTGCACTATCCTGCAGATCTTCTGATCTGAAAGTATTTCAAAATTAAGGTTAAAGACATAACAAAGACCAAAGAAAGCACAATGAGGTAACACTACACCCACTATAAGAACTCAAATTGTGAGAGTACCTGGTGCTAGTACTAGATATAAAGATACAAAGCAACAGGAACACACTGACATCGTCAGAGAGAATGCAAAACAGCACATGTGGTCTGGAAAACAATTTGAGAGTTCCTCAAAAAGTCAAACATACATTTATTATTCAACCCAACAATTCTCTCCTGGGTATTTATTTACCAAAGTGAAATGAAAAGGTACATCCACACAAAAACCTGTACCCAAATGTCCGTATTAGCATTTTTTTTTTGTAATAGCCACACAATGGAAAGCTCCCAATGCTTGTCAACAAGGGCTATCCACACAATGGAATATGACTCAGCAATAAAAAGGTATTAACTGCTGGTAACCAAAGGCACAAATATCAAACGCATAAATATCAAATGCATTTTGCTAAGAAAAAGCAGCCATACAGAAAAGACTACATACCATATGATTTCATAATATGAAATTCTAAAAACTTTAGCATCCAAAAAGAAGTCAGTGGTTGCCTGGGCTATGGTGGTGAGGGAGGAAGGGGTTGACCGCAAAGGGGGAAACAAAAAGGTGATGGAAATATTCAAATTTGACCACGGTGATGGCTGCATGACTGTGTACATTTACCCAAACTCATCTCACTGTACGCTTTAAGTGGGTGAATTTTATTGCATGAAAAATATGCCTCAATAAAACTGTTTTATATAAAGACATGGGGGAGGGGACATTCAGTGCAATCCGCAGTGGCTTACAGTGACCTGGAGGACTCAGTGAGCAAGAAGAGGTACTGGCAAATGGAAAGGGGCCCCTGCTTGCCTATCTCTGTCCTCTGGCTACCTAACAATCCAGGATCAACGAACATCACTTCTTGTTGTTCATCTGGAGAACTAGCTAAAGTTGAAAACCTACCTTGATTTTTAGGTTAGAAATGTGGAATTCAAAGAGGCAGTCTTGGCCCACATACTACAGGAAGAAATCCATCAACTCCAGCCTGTCCATAGAGAGACTTACACCACCCCTGGGATGAAAGGTCGAGATCTGGCAGCCAGGAGGTTTGGGAAAGTCAAAACAGACATTATAAAGTCCCTGATTACATTTCACTGGACCACATTCATGTCAGCCTCCCCTGGGAAATCAAGCAACCAAGATCCCCAATCTGCTTCTAGGGCCATAGCACAGATAGACAGATCTGCATCCAGCCTCAAGCGGTCACAGGGGACCTGCTCTCTTAAGGAAGCAAGGAAAGAGTGAGGAACAAATCTACCACAGTGACTACAGATGGGAGGGAGCTAGACACAAAGCGATTGTTGCTTTGGGCACCAACGCTTTGGAAAATCTGGCTTCTTTATGTTGCCGTGACCTGGAGAGGTCAGAGTAGAGGAGCAAAGTCTAGAAGCATCAGCCTCAATACTTCCCCTGTCAGCATGCTAATGAAATGAGAACAGAGGGACAATCTTGCATGCTTCAGAAAAGTGTCATGAAGAAAAAATGAGATTATGCATGGGAAGCTCATAGCATGGTACTAAGCACATGATAAGCCCTTGAGGGTGTCAGCCATCAGTATTACAATATAAACAAAGAATTGCAATAAAAATGTCTATCAAAAGAAGGAAGCTTAAATGAATTATGATATATCTTTGCATTGACATACTATACAACCATTTTTATTTATTTTTATTATTATTTTAAATTCTCGCCTGAGGACATGCTTAGAGAGAGAAAGCGAGAGAGAAACATCCATGTGAGAGAATCAGTTACCTTACACACATGCCCCGACTGGGGGATCAAGCCCACAAGCCAGGCATGTGCTGTGACAGGGAATCGAACCAGCAACCTTTCAGTGCACAGGACGATGCTCAACCAACTGAGGCTGTACAACCAACTCCAACTGGACTGTACAACCATTTTTAAAGGTGCCATGGATATGCGCTGAGTTAAAGAGATGCCAGGATACAATAAATGAAAAGGCAAAGAATTTTACATATGGTATGAGTCCATTTCTTAACACAAATTATATTTATGTACATATGTACAAAACATGTACACATAAACAGACATATATACACATATATACATTACACATATATGTATATATGTATATATATGTGTATGCACTCAATAACAAAGCTTCAAAATACACAAAGTAAAAACTGTTAGAATTGAAAGAAAAATAGATATATCTATAATCACAGGTGCAGATTGCAACATTCCTCTCAGTAGTTAACAGAACATAAAAAGATAGAAGACATGAACAGTTTTCAAACAGCTTGATCTAATGGATATTTTTATAAGATACTCCACCCCAAAACATGGGACTGCACATTCTTTCTAAGTGCACATAGAACATTGAGACAAGGAAGGATGAGGACACGGGGTCCAAATGTCAAACACCTCAGACTAGAGAAGTGTGGTTATCCCCAGCTGGTGTTGCTCAGTGGATAGAGCATCGGCCCATGGACTGAAGGGTCTGGATTCTATTCCAGTCAAGGGCACATACCTCGGTTCCAGGCTCGTGTGGGAGACAACTAATCCATGTGTCTCCTCTCCAATGTTTCTCTCTCTGTCTCTCTCTAAAAATCAATGGAAAAATATGCTCGGGTGAGGACTAACAACAAAGAAAAGGTTAAGAGTGGTTAATATGCTGAAGGTCTACTGTTAGGCTTAGACATGCTTGGATAGTTAAGGAATACAGGAACTCTACTTTCTGCTCAATTTTTCTATAAACCTAAAATTGCTCACAAAATAAAGTCTATTAAAGAGATAGAGAAAAAAGAAAGTGAAATGAAGATTTTTCAGACAAACAAGCTATGAGAATTCACTGGCAGCAGCCTTGTACTAATAAGAACGGTTAAAGAAAATTCTGGAGGCAAAAGGATACCTGATGGAAATGGGCATTTTACAAAAAGAAATAAAAAGTATGAAAATGGTAAAAATAAAGGCAAAGATAACAAATACTTTTTTCGCCTTGAATGGTTTGGCTCAGTGGGTAGAGTGTCAGCCTACAGACTGAAAGGTCCTGGGTTCGATTCTGGTCAAGGGCAGGTACCTTGGTTGCAGGCACATCCCCAGTGGGGCGTGTGCAGGAGGCAGCTGATCAATGTTTCTCTCTCATCAGATGTTTCTAACTCTCTATCCCTCTCACTTTCTCTCTGTAAAAAATCAATAAAATTAAAAAAACATTAAAAAATACTTTTTTCTCATTTTAATTGCTTTAAAAGAGGGTTGACTATCTGAAGCAAATATAGGACAAAGTATTGTAGGTTTTATGACATGTGTAGAAGGAAAATGCAGGAAAACAACAGCAGAGAGATGGAGAGAAGAAGTAGAAATACACTGCTGTGTTTCTTGCACTATATGCAAGGTGTATAATTTTATCTGAACACACATTCTGATAAGTTAAAACAGTATATTATAAGCCAGCTGGCATGGCTCAGTGATTGAACATGAGCTTGTGAACCAGGAGGTCATGGTTCGATTCCTGGTCAGGGAACATGCCTTGGTTTCAGGCTTGATCCCCAGTGTGGGGTATGCAGGAGGCAGCCGATCAATGACCCTCTCTCATCATTGATGTTTATATCTTTCCCTCTCCCTTTCTCTCTAAAATATATATATATTTTAAAGAAGTATATTATAATTCCTAGGACAATCAATAATATTTTTTAATAGATTTTATTGATTTTTTTTACAGAGAGGAAGGGAGAAGGATAGAGAGTTAGAAACATCGTTGAGAGAGGAAGATCGATCAGCTGCCTCCTGCACACCCCCCACTGGGGATGTACCCGCAACCAAGGTACATGCCCTTGACCGGAATCGAACCCAGAACCCTTCAGTCTACAGGCCGATGCTCTTATCCACTGAGCCACTGGGTTTGGGCTCAATAATATTTTTAGAAGAGGCATAACTAATAAGCCAATCATGGAGATCAACTGAAATTATTTTTGAAAATTAGTTTTTCTTTAAAAAGGTACGAAAAGAGGAAAACAGCAAGAAGAATACAGTGGGACAAAGAGAAAACAAATAGCAAGGTGACATTTAAATCAAGCCATATCAACAGTAACATCAAGTATAAATGATCTAAACATTCAAACTAAAAGGTAGAAATTGTTATATTGGAATTTTTAAAAAACAACACCCAGCCAACTACAATAATCACACTTTAAATATAAGGCATAGATAAGTTAAAAATAAGTGGACAGAAATGCACCATACATACACTAAACCAAGCTGGAATGTATATATTAGAATCAGAAAAAGGAGTATTACCAGGGATAAAGAAGGACATTACACAGTGATAAAGAGAGCAATTTATTCAAGAAAACAGAGCAATACTCAATGTGTATGTACTCAATAACAAAGCTTCAAAATACACAAAGTAAAAACTGTTAGAATTGAAAGAAAAAATAGATATATCCATAATCATAGGTGCAGATTCCAACATTCCTCTCAGTAGTTAATAACATAAATAAAAAGATAGAAGACATGAACAGTTTCAAACAGCTTGATCTAATGGATATTTTTATAAGATACTCCACCCAAAAGTATGGGAATGCACATTCTTTCTAAGTGCACATGGAACATTGACCAAATTAGAGCAGATGGAACCATAAAATGAATTTCAACAAATTTGCCCTGGCCAGTCTTTCTCAGTGGTTAGAGCAAGAGACCAAAGGGTCATGGGTTCGATTCCCAGTCAAGGGCACATACTTCAGTTGCAGGCTCGATCCTCAGCCCCATCGGGACATGTGCAAGAGGCAACCAATTAATGTGTCTCTCTCACATCAATGTTTTTCTTTCTCTCTCTTTCTCCCTCCCCCACTCCTCTTGCCTTCTCCCCCACTCTCCCTAAAAAAAAAAAATCAATGGGAAAAAATATCCTCAAGTGAGAATTGAAAAAAAAAACCGCAACAACTTTAAAAAAGAGAAATAATACAAAGTATGTTCTCTGATAATAATAAAAAAAAGTCTTTAAGAACCAAATAACAGAAAAATACCTGGGAAACCCTCAAATATTTAGAAATTAAACAACACTTAAAAATAACACACTGGTTAAGGGAAAATCATTATGGGCACGTAAAACACTTTATACTTAACAGTAATGAAACATGACATATCAGAACTTAAGGATGAAAATAATATAATACTTAAGTACTTATATTTAATAGCAATCTTACAATGTAAAATTCAGGTGTTACAAAAGAAAGGCAAAAATAAATAAATAAAGAGTTAAGCATCCCTCACAGAAGAAAAAAGAACAGCAATTAAAATGCCCCAAAAAAATCTTCAAGGAAAAAAAAACGATGTAGATTAGAGCAGAAATTATTTAACTAGAAAATAAATATACAATAGAGACTATCAAAGCTATGAAATAACTAATAAAGTTAATGTTTCTCTGATAAGAATTATCTAGGGGGAGGAATAGGAAAGGCAACAATAACCAATAACAGGTTGGGAAATAGGGCCATACTACAGATATCATAGACAATAGAGAGAAAATTACCACTTCCCAACACATAATGAAATAAAAGACCTAAGCAGTGATTATTTGAGACCACTAACATCATTAGAGGAAGGTTGGTGAGGAATTTTACAATGAAAGCATCTAACACCTGTGCCCACAGCTCAATAGTAACATCTCTAAA
Organism: Murina feae; assembly: GCA_004026665.1. Classification (NCBI taxonomy): domain Eukaryota; kingdom Metazoa; phylum Chordata; class Mammalia; order Chiroptera; family Vespertilionidae; genus Murina; species Murina feae. The sequence goes on along the minus strand of PVJC01016580.1, from coordinate 101 downwards.
AGTGGGACAGCCAGACGTTGTTTCCTGATGTTCTGTAATCTTAACTAATAAAAGCAAAATATTAAAATTAACCGTTTCTCCGGGACGGGGGTAAGCCACGC